>JBBPKK010000343.1:0-29687 GCA_038089215.1 Tylopilus vinaceipallidus
GTTGCACATTCCATAAGAACATCATCACAGTAACGTATTATAATTTTTTCGAAGTAGAAAAAAGTTGCCGTTTTCAAATGCGAGCCCGTTCAAGTTTCGCTGTCGCAACTGCCGGGGGATGACTGTAACCATAATCCAAAAAATTTACAGTAAACTTTGTGGCGGTGCAGTAAATCGGAGATTCCCGAAGTACTCCGCTCGCGCGCGTCGCTTGGGGCGAATGTAGATCGTAGCGGTGCGCGCATGCGCCATCCCCGATTCCCTGGCAAGACAACGAGATTTACCGCAACGAAGCGTTAAAGCCAGACCACCAAGGTTTACATGTGTGCTAGTTAATCTCGAAGTCCATCTCGAGAATGGACTACAAAGCCCCCCCTTTTGGAGAAGCCCTCAGATGTGATTATCGTCTTCATCCTCCGCCCGACGTTTTCCATTTTTGTTGTGATCTTCAGAAGGTCTCGCAGCAGTTTTCGATGCCCCGGCCTGTGTGTAGGAATGGAAAGGTAGAAACTTCAAGCTCCTGAGGATAGACTGATAGACACGTGAGCCGTTTTGATCTGTACTAGCGTTCGCACGTATGCTCCACCTGGCAGATTAGGTTAGTCCTGGGGTGACGGAAGAGACGTCCAACGTACATTCCCACTTCGATGTACTGGTCATGTGCCATTTCGGTGTCGTATTCTCGAGTGTCATCACAAGTATCACGGTAGCATCAGCCAAACCGTTGACCGAGTTGATCAGCGCCACATAATGCTGCTCGGGGTCTGGCAAATTTTGTAACCCGTGCGCCCATAATGAGATCAGTCAGTCAAGCCAGTCAATGTCTGGACTATGGGGTGATTTGCAGGTAATACAAAGGCAGATGAGATATTTCCACAACATCCTTCGGGGAAAGTTTTTCACAGGATACATCACGAAGTGCGTAAATCGCACAAACCTGCATCACAAAAAAATTTCGTGGGAGTCTGGTATGGCCAGATCAGCCGAAGATAAACGGCAGCAAAACGAGCGTTTGTGTATAGAGGACGACACGATTACAATTAGCAATTTCAAGTCTACCAGATGGACTCAAGGGTCGAATGCGGAACAAATTATCCAAGATTTAACTTCTGACCTCAATAAACACCACGAACGTCGTTAGCAAGCTACTGCACACTGGAATTGAACCCGGAAAACTTTCCCGTTGTATGAGAAGGACAACAAGAAGGACCTTGGTGTCAGACCTTCGAAATGATCCCACCAGATCGAATCATGTCAAAGAACGTGTCCTTGTCTGCCGTACCTAATGCGAATGTTGACCATCACAAGACAAGGTTAGTCAGAAGTTTTTACGCACCGTGCCTTTCTGCTACAGGGACATTAGTTTTACGATTGTTCTTCTTCCCTTTGTCTCTTCTGCTGAGCAATGGTGTGGGTAGCGATGGCTTTCCGGTACCACGGGAAGCCTTGGCTTCTTCCTCGGCCGCTGCGGCTGCCTGCTGTGACTGTTGAACGGCATTGAAAAGCTTGACCACTATACGCATGAAAGAAGGCTTAGTGAGCAAAGACATCCAAGTAGTGCGTGAATGGCGTCAAGCGTACCACCTCTCTGTGCAACTTTTCGCAAAGATCGCTCGCTTTCACCACCCCAACCTCCGATCACATCCCTGACTCTGTCCCTTTCCTCTCTCTCTCTACGTTCCGTTTGGATTACTTTCCTTGCTTTCAATTCCAGTTTAGCATCGTTCTTTCGGTGCGCCACAGAAGGCCTAAGAGATAGGGGGAGGCTCGAAGGTGCACTCGTACTAAGAAGGGATTGTAGCGTTGCGCCAAACTGTGATGGTTCCGTGGCCCGCCTCTTGCGCTTCGACGTTTTTCTTGATTTCAGTCGCTGCGTGCCAGCAATCTCGTCATCTGTGCTTCGCAAGCTCTCCTCATCAGTTTCTTCGGCCTTGGCCTCGGAGGGACTGGAGAGTTGGGGGTCGTCATCACTAAAAGCGAGGGTGTTTTTTTCTCCACTTTTCGCTAGCTTTATGCGCTTGTTCGTAGGCATACCGTCCCGAGTGAAGCAGAACGAGCAGGTTTAACTAGGAGCGGCTACGTTGCACGGAGCTGTGACGGTCGGTTAGCTACGTGAAGTACAATAGACCTTCATACTGACGGGGACTTTGGCGGTAGTTACCATAGTAAATGTTTACTCGTCGCTTGGCACTAGTGGTATAGTTCTAGCCTTAGTCACTTCACCTCCTTCAACCCATCTTCTGCTTGAGTCCCGTAACAAAGCTAGTTCGCGGTAAAGTCTATGTTTTTTACCGTCCGAACTGAAACCGTACGACGGACTTTTTAACAAAACTGACTTCGATCACCACATCGACTTGGCTTAGCTACGGTTGGTTGCCTGTCCACAAAACAGCTATCTCACGCGGAAGGGAGTTGGCAGTGGATCCTGCCAGCGCGGCGTTGGGTTCCATGGATTTAACACCTGAACCAGATCTGCATCCTTTGTACCCAAGCCCAGCTCAAATCGCGCACCTGTTGTCCCCGCGCTCCGGTCTTGACCCCTCACAAAAGGCCATCCTTGTCTGCCATTGCTTGTCACGCGCTTGTCTATTCGGTGATCTCGCCCTCCTACAGTACATCCTTGCCGATCCCCAGGTCCAGCCATACGTAGACCTCAACACACGCGACGAAGATGGACTCGGGTTGATCAGCCTAGCCATACAAGGTTTTGGGTCAGAATCAGATAGAGAGGTTGAACGTGAGGAATGTGTTCGCCTTCTCATCCTCCAAGGTGCCGATGTCTCGAGTTCTGATAACAGTGAGCAGGTGTGTATGTCATTGAATATGATCACTTATGTCTTCGTCAGCCGGATGGACCCCTCTCCATCATGCTGCTATACTGGCGCCTCCAAGCTTGGTATCGTATCTAATGACTCATGGTTGTTCCCCATTCTCTGTGACAAGAAGACAGCTGACACCACTCGATATCGTCACTGCCCACACGCTTCTCCCCGGTCGCGAGGATGTTGCTTTGTTGCTTGAAGAGTCCATGAGGGGCGAAGGTTGGACCGGTGGTAGGATGGAGCAGAGGCGACACGCTCTTGATGAACAACTGAAACGCAGGAATCGTCGGAAGGACATTTACAATGGTATATCAATGGCCTTGGAGGTACCTGCTCAATGGTGGGGGGATGGTAATACTGAAACCTCGTCGACAACTTCTGACTTTGAAGGTGATGAGCTTGACGAAGACGCTTATGTAGGTAACTTCTTGGGTCCAGATGCCCGTTAACGCATGCATGTAGTCTCCTCCGATGGATTTCACTTCCATGCTTGCCTGGTCTCCTCAGGACTTGGACAACATCTTTAATGCTGTGATCACTCAGGCCCCGATGTCTGCCCGGAATGCGCAAGCAGCCAATTCTCTCTATCTCATGGCACGCTTCGCATGCTTAACCTGTGATGCAACCTGGTTAGAAGACTTAATCCTCGGTGCGACAGACGTTATTGAAGAAAGATTCTTTGTGAGTTACCCCCTTAATTTACCTCTCCGTTATCCGACGCACGTTCAGAACCGCCCGGAAGACGTAACTTGTCTAATCTTTTGGTTATATAATGTGACTGTTTGGCTCCATCTATTGCAATGCGACAACTCCATCAATGACGCCTGCGAAATGCTGGGATCATTCGAGCTCCTAGAGCAAGTTATTAATTCTGTTTTCGGTGAGTGATCGCCTAGATGCATTATATTTTTCCCGTCGTTTAACTCGATCAGTTTTTATTATCCGCTTCGCAGAGCGTAAGATAGACCAGTTATTGGACACGGCGTTGTTGGAGAATGCACCCCTCTCAGCTGAACTTGAAAATGTTCAATTTGAATCAGAATGGTCATTCTTGAGACCATTCAGTACCAAGAGGAAGAATACAGCTTCTTATGCCTCCGGCACTCCACAACGTAATGGTACACCATCCTCTCCCCCTTTCTCACCGTCTCGTCCCCCGTCCCCTTCAATAAGTCTGAACTCACCCAACCCATCTGCTCCGAGGGCTCTCTCATCTTTACGACAAACGCTCTCGCGCGCTCGGACGCCGATTAACACGGTTTTCGCAGATGCTACTCCTCCATCGAGAGGCTTGCAAGAACTAGTGTCCTTTCTGACTGCTCTCCACTCGCTGCTAACGTTGTCGGATATTAACCCTGTATTAATTATACAGTTTTGGTCTCAAGTCATGTATTGGACTTCTAGTGAGTCGGTTAACCCCTGTCGTGCATTTCAGCTAATACGAGATAGGCGAAATTTTCAACCGTGTGTTAACCCGAAAGAAGTATCTGTGCCGGTATGAGTTTTGCCTCAACTGCAATCATGTCCTAATTAGTGCAGGTCTCGAGCCATTCAAGTTGGTTTGAACTTGTCTGTACTTGAAGATTGGATAGATGATATGGGCCTTCCACGAGGAATCGTATCGCATTTCTCTCCAGTGAGAGATCTCTTGATGTGGCTTCAGGTGGCTTCTTAGTTACATATCACCCTGGTTTCCGACAGTCTCATCTAAACTGCAGCGTTTGTCATCCATTAATGATTTCTCTGAATTGGTCGCTACCATTCAGGTCATGAAGAGTATAAACCCACTCCAGGTAGTCATGGTTTTCGTCTTGATGTTGCCTGATCAATGCTAAGCAACATTGACGGTAATGCAGATGCGACGCGCTGTGCGCGATTACAAATATGAAGTTAACGAGAGCCGTATGACAGAGGAATGCATACAGTACCTCACACAACTGCAAAAGGATTGGGAGCGTCATAGAGTCAAGTTGGGTGTTGAAGCATTGCGAAAGGAGGTAAGGTATCGCGACATTGGTACCTGCTGGTGTTGAGCCGAATGTTAGATCAATGAACGGGAACGTGAACGTGAGCGAGATGTAGACGAGAACTCTGTTACAGATCAATCTGCAAGTTTTACGAATACTCCCAGCATATCTACGACGGATGCCCCCGCAATGCAACACAATATCGACCTCCTATTCGATCGAACATTCGACCAGTCGTTGTGGGAGTCTGTTAAATCACCGCAGGTGCTTGGAGAACTCCTGGATTCGCGTTACATGCTTCCACTATTCCTCCCATCCGACCCTCACATGCTATCTGCCGCGCCAGTCAAACAACATATTATGGATTTTACAAGACACATACCAGGTTACCAACCCGAACCTCGAGTCCCAAGCAGTGTAGGTACAGTAGGGTCGATGGGGTGGAGGTCTCGGAGTCATCGAGTTCGTGAAGTCAGCGTTGATATTTTGCGGTGGTTAGATAGCTTCAAACCATCGAGGTGGGCGCGACCAACTTACATGGAATCCTCGTATCCTGGAAATGGCGGAGATTCACCTCCCAGATCTCCCGTTGTCGAGACTGGGGATCATCCCAGTGTCAATCAATCATCCCCACCTTCGACACCTCTTACTCGGAAGCCGTCCACTAGGAGCAAAAACCGCGCAAGTTTGCTTGTGGATCAGTTTACACCACTCACATCACCACTGGAGCCACTTGAGTCGGTCTAGGTTTTCTCATACGTCTTGTTTTCGCTTTTAATCATTGGATTTGGTGACTCTTAGTCGGACGGCCGTGTGATCAGTGTTTTCTATTTTGGGGCTTGGCGGAAGATATGGGCGCAGGCAGTGTGTGATGTCCGCTTGTACGACAGGAGAGCTGTTCACCACGATGGTCACGACTTCACCGTGGGTTCATTTCTACAAGAACGCTGTTGCCTCGGTCACCAAGCCGCCAACACTTCTGGTTTTGCTCCCGGATGATCAAGCTGGGTGGTGTAAACAGGTCCACATCTCAGCCTTAACTTATCGGCCTAATCAATTTGCTGATGCATGCACGATGTGTAGTTCACTCAAGAAGGTTACAATGTTACTCATTTGACGTACCCTCTGCCAGAGACCACTTCCCTCCTAGACGTTTTGAACGATACGAGAGTAACAATGACCGATGAAGGCGGCAAGGAGTGGGGCCTTATAACATACGGACTTGCCGCTCGCGATGCTGACAATTTTAATCCCTGGCTGTCCACCCTTGAAGCAGACCTCAGAGTTTGTGTACACTTTTGCCCAGACGCGGAGGATATTTCTCCTGGATTCTTGATCAAAGACTCGAGATCGTTCTATTTACCGTGAGCCTGCTGTGATCGATCATAGCCAGGTACCAATGATCTGGAAGTGTAACGTTTCATCTAGCATCCTCCCATCAAAAAATGCACGCATCTATTCTGCTTTTGGAAGATCCGACTAATTTGGGATATGTTCTACCGACACACGTATATCCCCCAATCAAGGCGTATACGTATCCATCTGTTTCTCATTCCCCCCCTTTTCCTTTCATCGCGGGGGCTCCGGTCTTGGCAGATGTCAGCAAGCCACGCACTGTCGATGCTTATAGCCGCTCTGCTAACAATCTTTCCTTGACTCGTACTCTGGAGGTACTTAAGCGATACTTGGGTCCTCATTTCGACTTCGAGAAGTTGTGGGACATGCACACATTTTACGAGTTCGTAGAAAGAGACGCATCGAGTAGGTCGAGATACATCATGGTACATATAAATTCTCAATTCTCCTCAGAAACCATGACCACGATGGTTAGGCCCCCCATTCTAGTCAGATTCAAGCTCACCTTACCACTAGGTGGAGATACCATACGTAAACCACGTGCCTACCATGACTGGTGGTGTCGGACATGATGATCTTGCGAGGTTCTACAAGGTTAGCACAGATTGGTCAAGATCACACAACTAAAACGCATTCGTAGTACCATTTCACAACGGTAACGCAAAATTTAAATGATGTGTGATCTCTTGACCTAAGTCGTAGGTTACTCCGGCCGAGTTCGAGCTCATCACAGTTTCCAGAACTAGTGAGACCTCGATTCATATGAATAGATACCTTCCGCTGATGTTCCCCAAAGTTGGCGCCGATCGGGTCGTAGACGAAATGATCTTTAAGTGTTTGCACACCTCAGTATGCAGCGGAATTTTCGACCTATCTCCCTATTAATCTCCAATACCACAGGAGGTCGACTAGTGCGTTCATGTCAGATATGATGATTTATAACTGACAATCAGACAGCCTTTTGCCTGGCATCCAGCCAACAGGTAGGCCACTAGAGATCGCTATGGTCGGCATTGTTGCGTTCCGAGGGGACAAGTTATTCTTTGAGTAGGTCGGTTACTTGGTTGCAGTCGATGCTAAACTGAATCTCGTCTTGCAGACATTTGTGAGTATTGTCACTCATCACCCTTTTTCTTTGAAACAGAGCTTGTTTGAGGTACTGGGATCAAGCCAGCATCCTTGTTCAGCTTGGATTGCTCAAGCCTACCGGCCTTCCAGTTGCTGGGGTAGAAGTTTCCAAGAAGGTTCTAGATCCCTTTGGTCAACCTAGCAACGCGCTCTTGAAACGATGGAGCGAAAGTGAAGGTCTTCCGATCAACTGATTAGAAAGGAGCAGGATTTCAATCCGTGCACATGAAGCCCTAAAGTCTGAATAGTGTATGAATAGTAAAGTTACATAACTGGCTGCGATCCTGCTTATGTACTAAGCTGGGCGTGTGAACACACATCACTTGAGCGAGTGCGATGCGTTCTTGGGTTTCTGGAATCTTTCTCAGTCTCCCTAATACTTTCTTCTGTCCATCTTTTTTCTTTTCGCCTTGTCTCCGGCAGCCATGGCGTATTCAGTGCCGTATAATCATACCAGGCCCACCGAAAGTTACAATGATCCGTTTGGTGACAGTACACATAATGAGCCATTCAGCACTGGCACCCTCAACTACGATGACACGAGGACTTTTGTCACGACTACCAGCGGTGTCTTAGCAGGAGATCCGACTAGAATAAATCCGCTCGCAGGACCAACAGAAGCAGAGTTCCTGGCGGCTGACTATCGTCAACACAATACTTCACCCGAACTGCTGAAGAGATCTGGGCATCTTTCTACACCTTCCCTGTACGACGACACCTTACCCAATCCCAACGATAATATGCCGTATCGGGATGACGATTCGTCACTCCGCCCTCCCTCCGTCCTCGGAAAACCGGAGACATCATTAATACACAATGCGGCTGACATGGGTCGGTCATCAAGCTACCAGGATTTGGGTATGTCTTGGTCACTGGAGTATACGAAGCCAAGCTCATTCGTTGCCTAGAATACGCGGAACCCTCGGGGGACGATCTGAAGCCTGTGGAAGAAAAGGAAACACCTTTCAGAGGCTTTCTTGGAACTGGAAAATACCCTATGGAGCAGCGTATCGAAGACAAGAGGAGGGGAATTGGACGGCAGAAGCATCCTTTTGTTGGTGCGTCAAGCTCTCATCATCACGTACCTTGACTAAAAGTCTTTAGTATACGCACTCACCATCGCCATGGTGGCTGTTTTTGTTTATGAACTGGTGGTGAACAGCAAGGCACAGGGGACTCCGGTGTCTTTCAAGGCTAGTCGTGTTCTCATTCCATGTACCATTCTTTCTTACCTCTTCCTAGCCCGTCGTCAATCCCATGTTAGGACCTTCCGAGAGCGCCTTGATCAACCTAGGCGCCCGCTTTCCACCATGCATGAAGTCTGTACAAGGCCTGTCGACATCTACCTTGATGCCTTGTACGAAGCAAGTTTGGTCAGAGTTTCTTTTGTTGAAAATTTTTCTAGGCCTCAACGATACAGCAAATCCGCCAACCAGCTTGTGCACTATCGAAGATGTCTGCGGTTTTGGAGGATTTAACGGGGGTGCCCCAAATCAATGGTTTCGGTGGGCAAACTCCTCTGGTTCTGAGAAGAATGTTAATCAGGCATCCCAGATTCATCACCGCCATATTTTTACACGCCGGCTTTATCCACATCATCTTGAACATGCTTGCACAGTTGACAGTCTCAGCACAGGTAACTAGTTTGTCATGCTCTTTCTCTTTGTCCCTAAACATTCATTAGATCGAGCGAGAGATGGGGTCCTTGGGGTTTTTGATCACTTATTTCGCTGCCGGAGTCTTTGGGTGCGTTGATCTAAGGCTCGCAGGCGTCAGATTGTACTGAGGACCTCAAAGTAACGTTTTGGGCGGTAACTTTTCTCTTGTTGGTGCTCCATCTCTCGGTGCCAGTGGGGCAATATTCGGGACGGTTGCAGTAACTTGGGTTGACCTATTTGCTCACTGGAAGTATCACTACCGCCCCGGTCGCAAGGTATTGCAAATCAACTACTAGCTGTTTGAAAGTTTGGGACTAAATGTGTGTGCCCAGCTGGCTTGGATGACGTTAGAGCTCTTAGTAGGTATTGCTCTTGGTTATATCCCATGTAAGCTCTTGCTTCTGTCTCGGTCGAACCCATGTTGACCAGTACCTGAATGACAGACGTCGACAACTTCGGTTCGTGTATACGCTGTGGATGATTTCTCATACACTAACACAGATATTTTCTAAGCTCACCTTGGAGGGTTGTGTATGGGTCTCCTCGTTGGCACCACATTGTATCCGGTCGTCAGTCCCACCAAGCGGCATAAAGCAATTATGTGGGCATTCCGCCTTGCTGCCATCCCATTGGCAGTAGTACTCTTCGTGGTGCTCATCAGGAATTTTTATACTTCCGACCCCTACGCCGGTATGTATTTAGGCAAGTATGACGGTTAATTGGGGCGCTGACATTTCACAGCATGTTCTGGCTGTCGTTACTTGTCTTGCATACCTACTTCATCGAATGACCACTGCCAGGGAACTGGTGAGAAAACGCAACATCCTATCTCCTTTCCTTATGCTCAATAACGAATGTCAGGTTTCACTACTACAACGAGTGGGTCGAGCATTTAGCTACGCTTGGACTGTCGCGGTATTTGCCATTTTAGACTTGGACAACTATTCTTCGAATATATGTAGCACATCCTACTTATTTGATTAGTACGGACTCGGTCAATTGTTATTTAGGCCAGCGATACATTCCTTCCGCTGTCGAAGAGCACTTTAATACTTTTTGCTAGACCGGCGCCAGCAACATATACCCCACCACTGAGTCGGTAGTCACAGCTGTCACAAACTCACCCTGTAAACACCATCTTGGTAGTAAGATCCATCCCCGTCACGGTATTCTGGGACACCAGTTTCTGTGGTTGATTGCCGACTGTGCCCCATGCGAGACTGTTAAGGCGAACGTGTCCGTGTCTTGACTCTCGACTCTCGACTCTCGCGTGTCGCGTCTTGGAACTTTGTTTCGGCAAAGGCTTGGGGGGCAACGGCCAGTGTTCTGGGGAATTACTGCTTCGTTTCTCTTCGTTCGATTTCGTGGTTGTGTTTTTCCGATGAAAATACATATATGGAAGCAATGATCTCTGAAAATGTTGCATATTTAGTAGGGTGCGGACTTGATGGTCGAAATAAAGCGGAAGCGGCTGTTTTCTCATCATTTGCCTTCGTCTCGCAAAACAGCCAGGCTGGATCACCACTGTCACTGCTATTCTAGAGCCCAATGACTACGAAAAAAACGATGTCTCTCGACCCAACTTGGTACCATTGTTCTGTAGTGGTTGCAGTGTTATGTGCGTTATTAGCTGGGCTGCTTCGATCCGTCCTCCTCGGTAGGTCGTATTACCCTCATGTCTCTCGTACTCAAGAATTGCCTGTCTAGACCAACATGATCCAACGCATTGCAACGCACTATTGTCGACAGGAAGCTGGCTGGACAGCGCACATCGTAATTGGCAGCCAGAAGGCAAGTCGTTTCCGATCACTAGCTCTAATAAATTAAAGCTATGCGTCAGGATGTATGCTCTATTCATACCAACCCAGAGATGCCTCTCAATGCCTTTCGTCGCGTCGCATCGTCTTCATTGGCGACTCGGTAACACGAGGGCTTTTCTTTCAGTTCCTACATTTCGTTGACGCTGCGCTCCCCAAACAACCTCCCGACGACGGTGCAAAACATGCCAATCATTCCTTTGTCTCAGGTTCTCAAACAAAACTCGACTTTGTCTGGGACCCGTTCCTAAACACAACATCTACTTATGCTCTGATAAATCCGTCATGGCAACACTACTCGAACGATATCCCGCCTGAACGCCCCGCCTTGCTTGTCCTTGGCTCCGGGCTTTGGTACCTTAGGTACGCCGATGTTTCAGGTGGACTTCCAGCGTGGGAAGCCAATGTGGAGTCACATATTGAAGCTATAAACGGAGCTCGTGTCAAACCAGCAGATGAAGTGGTCTTTCTTCCGGTGGAAGAGATTGTCCCCTCAAAGCTATCGCCCGAGCGGCTCGACACCATGCATTCTTCCGACATAGACGCGATGAACTCCGACCTCTACCACCGCATCAAGCCACCAATCAACAGCTCTTGGTTGCGGCTTTGGGGGTCTGCTCCCCCTGGGCGAATCTCGCTTGCATCGGTATTTAATAAAATGCTAGATGATTCCCAAACCCAGGATGGTCTTCACTTCACGGAAGCTGTTATTAATGTTCAAGCGAATATCTTGCTAAATCTTCGATGCAATGACAGATGGCCCAAGGTAGCTCCGATGGACAAGACTTGTTGTCGAGCATACCCTTGGCCAGGACTAACCCAGTCGCTTGTGCTCGCCGGTCTGCTGCTGTATACTATTACCTCGCTGTACCGTTCCTGTGAGCAACGTTTTACTCGATTCCGCTCTTTGCCATCTGACACCGGCATAGATACCAAAACTTGGATCTTGAACAAAGACCATCTTCCAGCGGCCATCTACGGTGCTGCTATAATCGTCATTTATCTTGCAGATCGGACAGGATTGTGGCTGAAAGAACAGAAGCAGTTTGACCCATGGATATTTAGCTTCTTGTGCATGGCATCGCTCGCGGCTGGTTTAGCGATGATTCGAAGAGCTGACAAAGACCTGGGATTTCTCAACCGCGACCAGACCGACGAGTGGAAAGGGTGGATGCAAAGTACGTCGATGCCATTTTTGCAACTAACGTGGTCCTGACAGAATTGTTCCAGTCGCAATTCTCATCTATCATTATCTAGGCGCTTCCAAGATATCTAGTATTTACAATCCCATCCGAGTTCTTGTTGCGGCCTATCTTTTCATGACTGGTTATGGTCACACAACTTTCTATCTCAAGAAGGCAGACTTTGGTTACCTTCGTGTTTTTCAGGCACGTCTGGTTGCTCGTGCTGGGGTTGTGCTTACTTCTATCCTGACAGGTATTAGTGCGACTGAATCTCCTAACGCTCACGTTTACATATACCATGAACGCGGACTACCTCTCATACTACTTTGCTCCCTTGGTCTCCATGTGGTTCCTGGTCATCTATCTGACACTGTGGGTCGGATCACAATTTAACGACAATACCCCTCTTCTCGTTGCGAAGATATTCTTATCCATGGGTTCATTTGCGGCATTTATGAAGCAAACATGGCTTCTAGAAGGACTTTTTGAATTCCTGGAACGCGTCTTCTTCATCCACTGGTCTGCACGCGAGTGGACTTTCCGAGTGTCGCTTGATCAATATATCGTATATTGTGGCATGTTTGCCGCACTCGCCGTCATCAAGATTCGCGAACATCACCTTATTGAACACCCCTTCTGGTCCATATTTGTACGCGCATCTATTGGAACGTCGGCAATAGTCCTCGTGTGGTTTATGCGCTTTGAACTTTTGCAAGAGAGCAAGTTCATGTACAACGCCTGGCACCCATATATCTCGTTTCTTCCCATCCTCGCCTTCGCGGCTCTCCGCAATGCCACTCCCCTCTTGCGATCATGTTCATCTCGCGTTTTTGTGTTCATTGGAAAGTGCTCGCTTGAGACGTTTATCATCCAGTACCATTTGTGGCTCGCGGCAGACACAAAGGGCATCCTTGTGCTCATTCCAGGGACGAAATGGCGCCTTCTCAACTTCGTTTTGTCGACCATCATCTTCATATACATATCAAACCAAGTAGCGTGGGCTACCGGGGAGATCACAAATTGGATATGTGACGAGAAAAACACGCTCCTTGGGGCGCGCGAGGCGCCGAGCGCCCAGGTGTCGAATACACCCAACTCTTACCCAGAAACTATTCCGTTGACGAGCGCAGATATTCCTTGGGCCGTACCAGACACACCGGGACGTCAACCACAAAGATGGTTAGACCGACTAGCAGAAGGAATCCGTCCTCCTCGCCAAGCACCCACTTTATCCAAGGCTTGGTCTGGGATATCATTATGGCGGTTCGACACGAAGGGGAAGATCATGGTAGGAGTGGGCCTGATGTGGATAGCCAATGCATTGTGGACAAACCCAAATTCAATACATTAACAAAACTACGACATACTATTAGCTCTACAACTTCCAATATTTGGACTGTAAACGGACATTATTAGCATCTATTTGTGAGAAGTCGCAAGTAAATCAGTATTAGCATGGATGCTCATCAACACTTGTCCTTTAGACAAGGTCAGTGCTTGACTTCTATTTGCTACATCATACGTCCGGAGGCAGAGGCAAGGGATACTCACGATATAAGCAATGCAGCTAGACATAGGATAAAGTCAGCGTGGATTCGAAACAGACATGAAAGAAAGCTCGGAAATTTGGGTATATAACAAAGGCTCACTAGCCAAGAGGCTTCAAAGTAGCGATTCATGGTGTTCGTCATCGCAACGATGGGTGATAACAAAACTCACCTGAAAGAAGAGCAAGGAGTGACAAAAAAAATCGGCTATTTTATTGTGGCACGTGACAGGTAATGAGGGCAGGTCGTTTTAGACTGAGGGCGCCTTGAGGCTCGTACGCCGACCGACAACTCCTTGCCACTGTCCCCCCACCATGGCGAATATCGTCCATCCACCGCTCAACTTTCTTCACGAACCAACACACCTATCCACCCCTCGCCTTGGCTTCGGCTTTGGGCTCGCTGGAAATCCATCCACCGGGCCTAGTAAGCCAGTCCACACCCCTGGTCACATACAACCATCTGTCTTCCAGCAACTCACTTCACATATCCACCTGCCAACCTCCGTCCAGCGCGCTCAGAAGCGTCGTTACGAGCCGGAGGAAGACGCTGAATCCAGCCGCCATGCCGCCAGGGATGTTGCGATGGACCGAAGTCCCACACCAGAACGGCCGAAGAGAGCCGTGCCAAAACGTGCCAAGGTTACCTCGCAGGACGACGAATCCAAGGATCCACAGTCTTCGAGGACGTGCAAGAATGTAGTTGCGGATAACGACGTTGACGTCGGGGTCTTGTTGGGTACGTTCTATATGGCCACGGGCACCGCAATGAGTTCCCTGACGCTGTTTGATAGCGAGTCTTCCCCCTCAGGCGCTGCTGCCTCTTCTGACCTCATTGATCAATACGCAACCTTCACTGAAATCAATCATATTACCCCTCATACCCCGTCCGACGTTGGATACGGCGATACAGGCATTAGAGCAATCCGCGAGGAAACTACGGGATGCTTATCCATACTCAAATACACCCGCACTCTCAGCGGTTTCCTCCACAACGTCTCTTGGGTTTGGATTTGGATACGATTACCAAAGAAATCATGGAGCAAACGACGGCAGCGGGATGCGGGAGTCGTATATCCTCTCTCGATTGCGACCCCACATTCATGAATTTGTGTCTGCATGCATGTCTTATGTTCCATATTTTTCCTACGTGTCCTGCACGCAGCCGGCATCGCAGCATCAGCCTGGTCCGTGGCCACGGGGACTGCAGGCGCAGCACAAGGACAAATCACACCCCTCGGAAACATTCATTTTTCTCTCTGCGCTGACCACGCACATCACATCTCAGCCCCCGCTTGCACAAGCATCGCTGGCGCCACTACTGCTCCCCCGGCTGTCTAAAGAATGGGGGGCATGGGTGGATCGACTGGACCAGATAGTGAATCGAGAAGGGGGCATGTTTGGCGGTGAGACGGTGAGGAGCTGGGAGAGAGCGCTGGATGAGTTTGCAGAGGCGAGGGGGCCTGAGGGATGGGGCGTGATGCGGGATGTGAGAGACCGGTGGGTGGGGAAGGTAGGATGGCTCGTTGGGCGGACTGTGCTGCACCCGATGGAGGAGGAGGTTTAATGTTCTCAGTTAGGCATCTGTACAATACACATGTGGCGGTGCACTTGCGAGTGGCATGCAAAGTCATGCGTTCTACGCCATCCTCGAGGCTGCAGCTGCCCGGGCCTGGTCGCGCCGCACCCGGGCTGCCTCAACGCTCGCCCCCCTCGCGAGGTCCTCCCCGGCGCTGGCTAGTCCAGAAACCCGCAGCCACTCTGCCCCCACGTCCGCTTCAGACAAGCCCCAAGTGCCCGCAAAGGCCCTTTCAGTAGACGACTGGGACCGACGCGATCCGGGGCGCGTCTCGGACGCCCGCTGGTCCGACCCACCCATCGATGCAGACATCCCCGTGGGCATTCCCACCCAAATGCCACTCCCTACCTCCCCTCGATCTCTCTACCGGAATCTTCTCCTCTTCTCCTCTCATCCCCCGTTTTCTCTCAGTACAGCCGTCGACTATTATTTCGATTGGCCCAAAGCCTTGCACTCCACCAAGTCCTTCAACCTTCTCATCAGTCTCGCGTTGCGCAGTGCTTCCTTCGCGTCCGTTCGCCGCCTGTTCGCCGCCATGCGGGCAGAGTCCATCCCGGCAAACATGGAAACCTGTAAATTACGCCTCAGGTGGCTCGTCCGGGTTGGAAAGTGGAATGACGCTTGGAGGCATGTCTTGGAAACCACCGGTCAGCGGAATGCGTCCACAATGTTACCCACCAAGCCCATTCCCCTTCCCTTGTGGCTGGAACTCTTTGGTTCGCAGAAGCGCGGTGCGCTGCGACGTTGGGTCGTCGCTGACTGTGGATCCAATGCAGTGGCTGTTTCGGGAGCGAAGGGGGGAAT
Source organism: Tylopilus vinaceipallidus (assembly GCA_038089215.1). Taxonomy (NCBI): domain Eukaryota; kingdom Fungi; phylum Basidiomycota; class Agaricomycetes; order Boletales; family Boletaceae; genus Tylopilus; species Tylopilus vinaceipallidus. The sequence continues at coordinate 15,862 of JBBPKK010000343.1, forward strand.
ATCCCCAGATCCTGGCCTGGGCCAGGAATCCCGTTTAAGTGCTGGTATGAAACATGCTGCAATTGCATCACCGCCCCCTCAAAAGCGACTTGTGCCCCGTTCATGTTACAGGTCGCGTGCCGTTGAATTATCGCGATACCGCGCGTTGCTGCGGGTCTCGCCTTTGCTTGCTTCTGCCGACCAAGTTCAGATTCTACCCCGAGCCATCCTCATCATCACCCAGACGATGCACCGCGTAGGACAGGGCGCCTTGGCGTTCTCCACCACCCTGGCATACCTGAAATCCCTTCCTCCTCGACTCAGGCGATGTGATCGACGCAGAGTCCTCGACCTCGTCAACTTCCATCTGTCCATGGTCGGTCGGCGCAGAAAAGCCGGTCTGAAACAGCACTTTGCTCAACGTCGTCTTCTTTGGAAGTGCTTGCATGCTCGCCCTGATCTAAAGCCTTCATCCGCGACCTTGTTCCTGCTCCTCGGACCCTTGCGTGGCTGCCGCCGCAGTGGCACGCTCGCCATGCAGTGTTTGGGTCTCTTTGAGAACAGGTGGGGTTCGTGCGTTACATCCGGATTAGTCCGACGACGCGTTGCAAATCTCGCACTCAAGGAAGGCCGGCTTGACATCGTTGCGACCATGCTGAGGCAGGAGCGGCGCTCCAATGTTCCCGATAGCGTTCCTCCACGAACCGTCCACACATCAAGACGAAGACCCTGGCGGACGTTTTGTAGTCGACGAGGGGCCGAGGATCGGAGATGGCAGTTGATAGAGGACAAGTACCAGCGGCGGATAATGTCGAGATCTCAGTCATAGGCTGGAGGGTGGGCTGCAATTTTACGATCTATGTAGCTAGTATGTTCCATGGAACACTCACCAGAATTTATTTGGCCGACGAGCTGTCGGCGACCATTTACATGGTTCTTTCGGAATACACTCGAATCATGCTCGCATTACCGACAGCCACAGTGCTAGTGACAGGGAACTACGAGTACGTTAGAACACAAGACGTTTCGATGCTGTAGGATTGCAACATGACGGAAGAAATGCAGTGACAAGAAAACCAAAAGAATGTCCTGGGCGTGAAATCATAGGTAGCACCTTGAGAAGGTGCTTGGAGGAAGACAGGACGGCCAATTTCCCGACGAGACCGCCGCCTCCCAGTCCGCCGCTACGGTGCGGTACAAATCCAAGGCAGCGCGTGCGTTCTCGACCTAGGTAAAGTCGTTGAGTAATTCCGCGGTCGCAACGCACGTGGTATAAAAGCTCCGACAGGGCCCGTTGTGGAATAGACATACAGGATGTATATGACCGTCTTGACAACGACGACACATGAGATGCCACATCAACGTTTGCAGGCCAATCACTTGATTCGGGGAACGCAGCGCGTTTCTGAAGGGCAGATACAGCGCGACGTCGCGCGTAGCGACGGCTGAATGTGGGATACCCAATACTATCTCCGATGAGGGATGTAATGAGCTCGGTCGTCATTAGAACAAAATATGCGTGTACTCTACCCGAGAGGTCGTGCCATAGGCTGTGTCCAACGATTACCTTACCCTTGATGAGCTCCGCAACATGCTGCTGGACGTGATCAAATGAGGGCATGTCGTCTACGTCGGTGAAGAATGAACGTTAAAATAATGCGGTACAAATCGAGTAGAGTGGAATAAGCTGAAGTCGACTCACGAGCTAGTAGGTGGCAGGCTTCTATTCCGGTCGTAGCGGTTCGGTAATCGCTAACTTGCATGGTCGGAGCGACAAAGGTATCTAGTATTACATTTCCCCTGAAGTCGACGATAGACACGCGACTTGACAAGACCGATGAGATGACCACGCGAGAGGCGGAAGGACGGATGCACATACGCGAGCATCGCGGTGGTACCGCCTGGACCCACACCTACATTGCTGCAGGAAAGCGCGAGGATTTGATCACTACTAGGGACAGGATATTTAGTCTCCATCTCGGAAAAAAAAAAGACAGAATGGTCCTGACTTACCTTGCGCAGTGGATAGATATATGTACCGTCTCAGCAGTTGACAGGAAATGCGTCCCAATAGCATCGTTGGTTCTCAGATAAATTAAACCGATAAGCTCGAGCGATCCTTCGTTCTAAATCTCAGTGGCACACCGTTCGTCGGTCTAGATAGGGTACCGTCGGTTTGGGTGGTAGGAACCTCACGTAAAAAGACCGGTCCTGGGTCCGACCAACTTGACCTTGAACGGGAACGTTGAAGGCCTAAACCAAGGGTGTCAACATGATAGCCGTCGATCCAAGGCTGTAACACAAAATGTAATCTCAATAAAGTCCCTGAAACTTCTGTCACCGCCGGGAGAAGAAAGATGTAAATTTACAGAACCATCATCTGGAGATCTGAGTCAGAGCTCGTCGAAGCACCGACCGAACCCTCGCCGTTTTCACCTCCCGAGCGCGAGGTTAAATGGCTTCCATAATAATCTTCCAGGGGTACTTGCCTCGAGTTCTCGGCGACTTCTAGAGATCTCAAGACACTTTGATGCGTTGGAATTGCCCCTCGATAGGGATACCTCCGCCCAGCCAGGGATGGCCAAAATTCGTCTTCCACAGGTGGTAAAGTGACAGCGGTTATCGAGAGACCCTTGCGCGCTACTCGGCCCATAGCCGTAGTCCGGAGGGGTGGGCTGAAGTATGGAGGTCAATAAAAAAAATCAAGAGTATCTGTCAACGACTCCATCACTGTAACCATCACAACAGCGACGCTTCCAAGCGTAATAAATCTTACTGATGCAAAGGCCTGGAAGAAGCTGGAGTAAGAAGAGCCTCGCAGGAAATATCCGGAACTTGCCGGCGCCTACTGATATTGGCGATTGCATGGAACCGAGGAGTACCTACAAGCTCTAAATTCCCTTGCCTTCGTTGTAACATCAAAATCTATCGCAGTTGCACTGCCAACAACAACGTGGATAATTCATGATTTGTAGGAGTGGAATCCCAACATACATTTTTGTGAATTAGGACCCATCCTTGACGGGGTTCTCGATAACAAGCTTGATCGTGACCGTGAGGGGCGTTTGAATCTGACCATTGCGCACTGTTTATCTCCAGGATGCGATACGAAATGGGAATATCTATGGCTCCCTGCATGCTCTCCCCTGCGGCTGTCAAATAGATGCTAGCGCTAACCAGAAATGGTGGTTCTAAAGGGCTGCTTACAATAAATTATAACTTACCACAACTTTGTATTAGCTCCAATGGTACTCAACATGGCAATCAACTTTGATGTATGTAAGTTGTGGCAGTTTTACCCCAAAAAAACCGAGATGTCGAATATCGGCTGGATCTCCGGCAGTACCTCGGGCAGCATCTTCTGCGCGCACAATTTTAGTTGTGATATCGGATGCAAAGTTATCTCACCGTCGACCCCCGTAGAGTCAAAGGCCGCAGGGTCAGCGACAAGTGCCGAGCAAGGCTGTGGATTGAATAGATGTCGGCGCTCATTGACATCACAGTTACACGAGGGACATGATACGCACCGACATAAGCTCATAATCTGCCGCTCCGATGGCAAAACCCTCAATCGGGATATGTATGTGGATATCATGACAAAGGTGGATTGTAACTGCAATGGAAGAGTTTATTGCTCAGTCAGCAGTATGGTGCAACCCGATTGTCTGCTGCGATCGCGATCTCCCGCCCGAAAAAAAGTCGCCTTGGGGCCCCTCTCCGGCTGCGTGAAGAGTGCATTCGAATATGGTTTCGTTGCAAACGCGCTGCATGCCACGAACGCTGCGGACAAAAGGAACGATCCCTGAGCCGGATCAAGACCAGAAAGTTATGGCGAGCGGAGCAATGAGTAAATGTGATTATGTATACCTCGGTGCTGACGACAGGGAGCGGGGAAATGGGGGTTGGTTTCACGTTTAAGGCGGCTCGTTTTCGCAAAATGAGACGCAGGGACGGGGTCACTATAGTACCACTTGGAAAAATCAGGATACAAAACGTAAATTGGATCGTTGGAGGCCACGCTGCCTGACGGCTACTACAGCGGGCGATATCGCAGCGCAGCGTTAACGAAGCCTGGAAAGAACTTGAATTACCGCGGCTTGGCCAACCCTCGGCACTCACCAACGTGTCGGCAGCGCAATGAGCACAAACCGGGTTCACTCCCCTGAGTAGAGAGGACGAGAATTTGAGTCTACGAAGAGCACAGCGGAGCGCGCCTCCAATTACAACCAATAGGAAATTGTTCCTAATCGGATCCGCTCTGCAAACCGCCAAGACGAGCATTCGGCTTCTAAGACGCAAAACGACGAGTGGTCAGAGTTGACCTCTGATAGTGCCTGGTAGGAACATCACACTTCCAACTCCCCGCAGTTCTCTCGCTGCACACCATGGCCGACGCCAGCCAGGAGAAACCCCAAACCACCTCGAGGAGTCAACAAGAGAAACAGTGCCGGATCTGCTACGACGGTGACGAGTCGGACCCTTCCCTGGGAAGGTTGTTCAAGCCATGTCTTTGCGCAGGTACCATCAGCGTGAGCAAAGTCCCGACTAAAACATGCCAGGCAGCTGCATTGACTAATTACGCGCGTGCGCGCAAGTACGTTCACGTCAAATGTCTGCAGAAATGGAGATTATCCTCGCGTTCCAATAATGCCTTTTGGCGTTGCCCTCAATGTCACTTTCATTACCGCTTCGCGCGGACAAAGGCGTACGGTCTGGGGACGAACCCGTGTAGGTGACCATTGCGCGGGTTTACCAATCAAGTGTCAGCTCATAATCCCCCCCCCCCAGTTATTGTCGGCTTCTTATCTTCCTTTTTCTTTGTCCTTCTAGTCATGCTTTCGTCATATGTCACAAGCTACTTTCTCGCCTCGATAGAGGAGCAGTCCATGTTTGGAACGCCCTACTTTTTCGTCTCCCCGATCGACGCCGCGCAGGACTTGGTTCGGGCAGCTATTCGGATTCTCCGTGACCAAGATGTTCTACCCATAGACCTCGAGGTCCCTCCGTCGCTCAAGGCATCTGTTCCAACTCGGCACTCTCAACCTCCTGGTTTACTCGGCCAATTCATCCGCAGGTTCCTGTTGGGCTTACCCATGGTAGGGGTAGGGTCACTCATTCATATGCTCCTGACCCTCCCTTTCATGGGGCCACTGCAGTGGATTGCCCGGTGGCGAGGGAGCAGAACCAGAAGGGGGAACGACAGGGATCTCGCTGCCGCCGTGATCGTCATCTTCATTGCTATCGGTGCCGCAAGGTCAGCACACAGTCTACTTCCTCAGTAGCATGGCTCATGTCATTTTCAGAGCTTTGTACAAGGTGTATGGCTATACCCGGAAGTGGGCAGAGCGGTTTCTAACATGGGCCGAAGATTCGATTCTCGAAGTCAATTGAGATGCATCAGCGTTTCTTACTTTCCAACATCACGTAAATGTAGATAGCCAAAAGACAATGTAAGTGTAATCACATCCATTCACCAATTTCGCCGCAATTGGCGCTTGATGCTTTCATATGTGATCCTCGTCTCGTTGTTGCTCGAGTCCAGCTCGGCAAGATATTGCCCGACGGCCACATCTATACGTCCAGCTGGCAACTCTGCACGCGCAGTTGATGATTGCGGCCGCTTGACCTCTTCTAACCAATCACTAAGCAGGACGGCAATATCCGCAGATATTGCTTGAACACTGGCTTGATTGTTGAAAGGTGGAACCTGACATTGAACCTGCTCAGCGAGTTACCATGCGGGAGGATCGTGGAGACCTACGTGTGATTCATACATGTCATGCAGGACATCCCATATCTCTGCGTGTGGGACACCGCACTGAACTAGAACTCGAGGAGCCCATCCCTTCGGGAGATGTATCCTATTCCGCAACGAGAACGAGACGAGCAGCGTCGCGATGTAGCCTAGATGACGAGCGTTTATCAGAAACCCTCGTAGAGTAAGGGATGATGGGACTGACGCAACGGAAATGCACTTTCGGAGGGGTAGAAGCGCTTCCCTAGTGGTACGATACTCGCTATGATGTGGTCTGCATGTGTCTGGGCATCTGCGTCCTTTTCCAAAGCTGAACAAGGCGTCAACCATGCGCGTCCGACAAATAAAGATACCCTACCATCTTCAAATATCCGGTCCCAAACAGGTCGGACGATGTGTTCGTCCCGGTGTTCTGACACGTGAAGTATAAGGAGTTTCATGATGGGCAGGTCGAAAGGCTCTGCATACGATTGGTAAAGCTTAGTATGGTGCAATCAGACAGGAGCAAAGGGAGAATTGTAGGTGGCGCACTTCTGTCACTGTGAATAACTTCTTATTTAGTTGTCTGATCCTGTAACCTTCTTCGCCAGCATTGCTCGCATGAGGAAGGAGTGCATTGTACACCTCGAGTTGTACCTGCGCTACATCAAGCTTTTCTTCCAGGTCTGTGAGGAATGCAACGGCAGTTTCATGTCTGCCATTCGTAGTGACTGGATGAGATTTAGCGTTTCCAACTGCAAGGGTGAAATATTCGATCCTTGTGCTCAAGTCCAAATCAATGCTGGAGCTTATATGCATCAGCGAGGTTCAGCAAAAGTCCTGGTGAACGTACTCGGTAGACTCTGCTAAGATAGCAAGTACTTCGGCGGCACGCAATGGCTGGCCATCTTTGACGTAAAACTGCCACAGTAGCTGGTACTTTTGGAGTGTAATAGGCTCCCGCCGGAGGTAGGCCTCAAGGTATTGGGGCCGTAACTTTAAACATGTCAGCATTCAACAGTTCGAAGAAATGAAACGCGCGTACAGCCAACAACTCGTCAGCCAGTCCTCTGTTGATCAACCAACCATACAGGGTTGAGTGGAACATCTCATCATCACTGGAAAATGCAAGGGTATATGCATGATTCCGGATCGTGTCCAGATCCTCGATGGGTGCTTGAGTACGGGACGCTTTCTCCTCAAACGAGTCGAGAGAACGGAGGACGAGCTGATAGCAGTCGGTACGCTTTTTGTAAGTGTTTGTGCGGTCGTCATTAGGTGGGCACCCCCCCAGCCAATACTCGAGCCCAGCGCCGTCGGGATCGACTGCTTGCGCGCAGCTGAGAGGGAGTTCAATGGCACCTAACGGCGCATGAATTGTCGTGGAATGAGTTCCAATGTGCATTCACGTGACGGACCTTTTGCGAAACCCAACTCCCTGTATTCGTCGCACACCTCACGGATCTTGTCAAATTCCAATATCCGTGCCCCTTTTGTGAATAACCTAACAAATAATCCGATTAGGTAGAAGGGGTGCAGCTGAGAGACCGATTACCTCAACGACTCTCCTAGCCAATTTTGTCGTTCAGCAGGATTTCGTGATTCAACTGCCTTCCGAACATTTTCCCGGGCCTACGTTAAGGTGATCAGTTGGGGCACTAGCCTCGAGGAGGTTCACATGCTTTGTACAACATAACGTCATCGGTACTGCAGAACGAGCCGCATCGTTGCTGTAAAACTTCGCTGATAGCGTCCACCTGATCACGGCATTGTCACAATAGCTCCATGAGTGTGGACCAAATCAAACGTACACTGATCTGCTGACCAATCTGCTGGTCGATCACAACGTTAACTAATGCACGCGATGCATTTATCCCATTTTGAGCGGTGATCAGTTCCTCATAGGTCATCGCAATCACCAATTTCTGAGTTTCACCATCGCATCTTAAGCGACGTTAGGCCAAACACGCGCCGATCACAGCGGGATACTCACTGGGCTATTAGTTCGCCTAATCGATAGTCGCTCAGTAAGAGGACGAAAGATATGGCTTCGATCGTTCTTGTGAGAAGAGCTAGAAGTTGGGCTACTGAACTTTGTTCGGCCTGGAAAAAGTGTCAAAATGAACCAGTGGGGGGTGAGAAATAAAGGTAAACCTTCCAGGCTTCTTGTTCATGGCCCACTGTATTGCGTGACGCAGCGGGATCTCCCGGGGTGGAGTGGAAAAGATGAGGGTTCTTGTTCAAGAACTCCTTGAGGGCAAACAAGTTCTTCTGGACAGTGACCAGAAAACTGTCGCTCATGTTCAGCTCTTGAAGGTCGAAAGCACTGCGCAATGAATGCAAATAAGTACACGGGAGGGGAGAAAGGACCAAGATACGCACCCAGGCCTGGTTATCTTGTCCTTCCAAAGCGGTCGGACGAGGCGCGCAAAGTACATGACAAACCCTTCTCTGCGACCGCTGAATATTGCAGTACCAGAGCTTTCGCCTGGGAGGAGCTAGTCTCGTACTCAAGGGAAACCAAGAGAGGTGCTTACTTGTGCCATACGTCACCCTCTCCGTCCAGATCGGACGTTCGCCAAAGTCATAAAACGCTTGCTTTGCGATGTTTGCGACATCGGGGGGCACGCTACACAGCGTACCAGGCAGCGCGTGTTCACCGGTGTCCATGAATGTGTTCCCGCAGGCGAGTCCGAGAAGCATAGCACACGTTTGGTCTCTTCCAAAGCTGCAGAACGTCAGAGTGGCTTTGTCAAGGTCGATACTCGGACACTCACCTGTCTCTAAATTCAATGATTGGTTGAATGGCGCCTTCGGATTGTGCTTCCTCGATGACGGCTTTTAAATAATCCAATGCCCTCCGCTTCACGAGAAAGGTGAGCCCGACGTTAGTGAGAATCATGAACTGTCGAGGTGGTTCCGAGAACTGCAACGCTAATTCATTTATAATGGCCAGCGAGGGTGCAGTGGAAGGGGGCAACGACGGTCGCGGCACACTTGCCATTGCCCAAGTGCGTCCTGGGATGGCCAGCAGAGTGGCATACTCTGTCAGGGGCGGGCGCTGGTTACCAGCCGTTGCATACGAGGAAGGTGCATACACGGCTGGTTGGGAAGGTGCGATGTATTGCTGGGCAGACGCAGACACCTGGCCGAGAGTGCCTATACGGGTTAAATCAGGGGACGTACAGAGCAAAAAATCTGTGCCATCGGTATCGCCTGGCTGAGCGGAGATGATGAGACCATCTTGATAGCAAGAATTTTCCAGTCCAAAAACGATAAATGGTCGAGAAGGGGGTGGTGGCGGCGCCACACGAGCAGTGGTGTAAGAGGACGCGGGACGATTCGATGGACGGGCCAATTCGTCCGGGTGGAAGAGATTTGGAGGAGGGAGACGCACGTGCACGAGTTGAATAGGCCGCGGAGCGCCGGGTGGATGCGTGGCCGGGGCATACGAAAAGCTAGGTGAGACGGGAGAGAAATAGAGACGAACACCGTTCATGGTAATAGCCAGGAGCTGCGCGCCGACACGAGATTCAGCGGGGTCGAGCACATGCAATGCGATGATTTGGAAGTTGGAGGGGTTTATTGCAGGGGAAGCGGGTGCCTTTTCTTGGGCAGACTTATACAAGTTGGCGAGGGTCTGTACGTGTTGAGCTGCTTTTTCAGAAGCAAGATGATAAAGAGAGATGACGTTTTTGGCAGAAAGTGTGTACAGGCAATTACGCTTGTGGTCGGAGACGACGGAGACGATGCGGTCTAAAAGGAAAACGGAGGTGAGAAGACGACGAGGAACGGAGAGAGGACGGACCGTCTGGTTTTGGAGAAGAGAAACGGGGGAAGAGGCTCTGGACTGCGCCGACGGAATGGTTGATGAGGTGGACCTTCTTCCCGAACCAGGACTCTGCCTGCTGGTAGTGGAGCTCGTAGAGACAACCATCCTGAGAGCCGGCCATGAAGATGCGGCCCTGGGGTGTGCCGACGACGGAAGTCATTTCTACGTCGGTCGAGACGGACAAGTCAGTAGCATACATCTTGATCTCTTTGCGGTTGGACTGGGGGAGGGTGGAGGTGGCGAGGCCGAGGAGGAGGAGGGAGACAGGCGTACACAGGACCATGAGGGAGGATATTTCGTCGACGAACACGGCAGGCTTTGGAGTGACGACTGCGACATGGGTGATGACGTCTGGTTGGTCCACGAAGGAGGTGATGTCCTGGCTAGGGGAAGGTGAGCGCGGCAGATGGAGGGAGGAAAGAACGAACCCCTGTACGTAGTCCCAGAGGAAGAGCTTGTGGTCTATGGAGATCCAGACGCGTTCGATGTCGGGGAGGAGGCCCATGTGGGACGCGACGTTGGTGGCTGGGGAGAGTGAGCGGGGCCGGGGGAGGCGGGGGGAACGCACTGTTGTAGTACTGGAAGAGGGCATCGGGGATGCCGACGAGCCTGCGCTTCTGGAAAGGGACGCGGTAGTCGTCGGGGAAGACGGTGTAGGAGGCGGAGGAGGGGGGACCTGCAGCTGGGGGGGGTGTGAGCGGGGCAGGCCGTATTTAAGAGCGCACGGACGGACGGGGGAGGATGAGGTCACCGAGATCGGGGATGGTCTGTGCGTCCTTGAGGAGGCTCTCCTGGAGCACCCGGGCCGCGGCGGAGAGCGCGGGCAGGTCGACGGGTGGGCGTGTCTGCGTCATCCCAGCCTGGTGTGTGCGTTGGTCGCGACTGCTTTTTCCAACCACGGTCCATATTCCCACGTTCCCGATTTGGACAACCAGAATGCACATCGATGACGCACCGGCGTATCTACCCACCTCCATGTATAAAAGGCCGTCCTTGTCCCACACGGGACATCGCTCTCTTCTCCCCGGGCTGGTCCCCATTTCTGTACTGCCATGTCTCCCCTTGCCTGGCTCCGCAGGGAATTCCTCGTCCCGAGACGCTTCCTCTTCAACTTCCTCTTCTACGGCACCCAGCTCGCCCTCTTCGCCCTCGGATGGTATCTCCAGGTCCGTCCTCGCCCCCTCTTCCCTCCCACGCTGACCCCTTCTTTCGCCAGGAAACCAACCAGAACCTCGCCGCACTCAACGGTCTCAAATGGTCCGTGTGGACCTCCAGAGGCGCTGGCCTCACTCTTGCCTTTGATGCCGGCCTCCTTCTCGTCCCCATGCTGCGCAACGTCATGACCGTCGTTCGCCCAAAGGTGGTTCGCCTCTTCCCTGCAGATGAGAATATCTGGTTCCACCGCCAGGTCGCCTACTCCATGGCATTCTTTACCGTGGTCCACACAACCGCTCACTATGTCAACTTCATCAATGTCGAACGCACTCGTAAGTACCTCTCGCGTGCCCCTACACTTTCTCACCGCACTCTGCCAGAGGTTCGCACGGAGACTGCCCTTGACATTCACTACACTCAGGCTGGCGGCATCACCGGCCACTTCATGCTCCTCATGATGATCCTCATCTACACGACTGCACACCATAAAATTCGTCACCAGTGCTTCGAGGCCTTTTGGTACACCCATCACCTCGCCTTCTTCTTCTTCCTTGCCCTCTACTCGCACGCTACCGGTTGCTTCGTCCGCGATTCCGTCAATCCAGACTACATCCCCACCTTCCCTTTCTACTCTACTCAACACTGCCTCGGATACGAGAGCTGGAGGTTCACCATCTGGCCTGGAATCGCTTACTTTGCAGAGCGCCTGTACCGCGAATTCCGTGCAAGGAGAGCAACTAGGCTCTCAAAGGTCCTCGTTCACCCAAGTGGCGCAATGGAGCTCCGCATCATAAAACCGAGCTTCAAGTACACTGCTGGCCAATGGCTCTTTATTCAAGTCCCTGAAATTTCCGGCTTCCAGTGGCATCCCGTACGTTCCTCGTTCCCTCGTTCCCTGCACCTCCTCTCATTTCCTTCCAGTTCACCATCACCTCCGCTCCAGAAGACCCCTACGTTTCTATACACATCCGCCAGGTTGGTGACTGGACTCATACTCTTGGTGAACGTCTTGGATGTGGACCCTCAGTCGTGGCTGCAATGACAAAGGCTGCCATGAAGGGTGTCGAAAAGGACGAAGACCAGTGCGCCGGAACCCGCGGTGACTTTGTCGAGCTCGACCCTACTTCTCTCGCTCGTCCTCTTCCTCAAGTCCGGATCGATGGCCCGTATGGTGCCCCTGCAGAGGACGTCTTTGATAACGAGGTCGCCGTTCTCGTTGGTGCCGGCATTGGTAGTTCCATTTCTCTCTGTGTCTTTATGGGCTCATCACTCTTTAGGTGTTACACCCTTTGCGTCCATTCTGAAGCACATTTGGTACCGTCAAAAGCGGGGAGACCTCGGGTCTCTTCGCCGTGTCGAATTCTTCTGGGTTTGCCGTGATGCCCCCTCCTTTGGCTGGTTCCAGTCTCTTCTCCAGGACGTCGAGGCCGCTCAGTTCGATCGTGAGTGCTGTGACCTAACCTAGTACGCGACTTTGTTCACCCCATCCCAGCTAACTTCCTCCGCATTAATATTTACTTGACTCAGAAAATTGACGAGAACATGTTTTGGAACATTGCAGTCAACGATGCTGGCGCAGAGTACGATCCTCTGACCCTGCTCCGCACGCGCACCATGTTCGGCCGCCCAGACTGGAAGGGCATCTACCGTCGGATCCGGGAGGCAATCGAAATCGGTCAGTACTTGCCTGATCGCACAGCCCAGCTCAAGACCAAAGTCGGTGTAAGTTGCCTGCTCCACATCCCGTTCAAAAATAAGTTTCCTGATGCCATCATAGACATACTTTTGCGGCCCCGGTGCGCTGGCAAAGGCCATCAAAGAGGCAACTCAGCAGCACTCCAGCAACAACGTTGAGTTTACATTTGCAAAGGTTTGAACATTGTCCGATCATTTCGTCCTACATTAGATTGACTGCGATCCAGGAACACTTCTAAAGCGGCGCGCGGTTGCACGGGATACTCATCATTCTCATAGTGGACTGGAGTCACCAACGCATCCTGTTTTCTGTGTTATGTTGCTGCGGTAGCTTGTAATTGAGTACGATCACATATCATCACTGTCTCCATGGTTGTGGTCGGATTCTCGTGGACAAAACAACCGTGAAATAATGGATACGAAAAACCAGATCAACATACAAGCAGAAATAGCACGCGGAATTAGTCTTCAGTCTTCAATCACGATCGGATTCCCATACGTGCCGGAGGGGACATGTATGCTGTTCGGGTGGAGTGGTAGTAGGCGATCGGGCCGCCTGTAAAACTGAAGGGCGGCCTGTGGAAAAATGGAAGCTGTGTGGTCAAGTGGCGTGGCAATGGGAGACGAAGTAGAGGGTGAAGATGGTCCCGGTGAGGGCTGTGACAGTGTCACAGATGAGGCGGTGGAACTTTGCTTCGGCGGCCAATGAACATCGATGCATTTGCAGGTATTTTGACCGGACCGAGAGGTGGCATTGTATTCCGACTATAAAAAAACGTAGCAGGGAGTTCAGGCGACGCGACAACGGTGGTTTACACAGCCGAGTCTGCAAAAATAAACCCACCGGATGGTGCCACGTCTGGGACAAGTCAAATGACTTGATGCTGGGTAGGGGAGCTTGCGCTGTATTTGATGGCGCCGGTCCCTCATCGGATTTGTTGTCCACGGTAAGATCAATTACGAGCGATGGTTTCCGCAATTCAGGCGTGCGACGCTCGCAGCTACGAAGTCGCATCTCAAGTAGAGGCCCCGATTTCCTTGTCGGCAAGCATAGCTTTACCTTGCCTTTTGATTTCATGCGGTTGATAACGCGTTGCGCCACTAACCATTAGAGTTAGGGGGATGGAAAGCGACGAAAGTACGATGATTCATTACTCAGCGTACTCCGCGGGGAACTGTGACCGCTAGATAGCCTGATTTTCTTGAGCAAAGGCGTGCCAGCAGGATCGAGTGGGCCTCTGCGTCGCTTGGTCGACAAAAAGGGAATACTACGACCTGACTTGGTGAGGCTGATCAAGCAAATCAGTACAAACCTGATTGAGATAGGAAGCATGACTGACCACTTATCATACGATTCCCTCGCGGCAGCAATCAAAGGCGTATACTGCTCCTGTACCCACGCACAGACATCCGCGAAACCACGCTCCAAGT
>JBBPKK010000344.1:0-29549 GCA_038089215.1 Tylopilus vinaceipallidus
AAGTCAATTTCGACAGGATCCCCATTTCACCAGAGGCTAGTTCCTTGCGTGCGATCGTCGTACTAACAACGGAGCCAGGCCAACATACTTCGCACTCCCACCAAGAGTTACTCTACGACAACTCTTCTCTCTTCATGCTCCACGGCCATGTTGAGGAGCCCATTCAAGCCACTACAAAGCTCATGCACGACGTCGCATGACATTGCTTTAGTTTAGTTGAAGGGATCAGGACCCAGTTGCACACCGAGCAGATCAACATGATCACGAGCATGCAAAGTTATGCCGATCAAAGTTGTCCAGCGCACGCCAAACTGCAATAACGGATGCAATGCCTCAAGGATAGCTACGAGCCGGATGAGCGACCTTGGCCGCGATGACGGAGTTGGAGGAGACAGATATCGAGGAGGAAACTGAGGAAGTGCACGAGCTCGTCGAGCGGATCGACGTCTTGAACGTCCCTTGGTGAGTTGCCGTTGATTTACCTTGAAGTGCAGCGTCGACCTGTGTTAGAGGACACTGAGGCTGGGTCACGGCCAAGAACGCGTGCATTGAGTGCCGGCTGAGAATCATATCACTGCGTAGCCGCGCGATTGTCTGGGCACGGAGCTGAACAACAACGGATCATCCTTCCCAGTTTAACGCATGGTTTGTACGACCTGGGGTGGGCGTTGCATTTTTTGAGCCGGACACACAGTCGACTCCTGCCCTGCCAGATCCCGTTGGAACGCTCCTCGTGACCGCGGTAGTATTCCAGCTCTACCGGTACATATGCGTGGTGATGTTCGATCCCGCTCCCTCATTCGTTTCCACTGGGACGTAGTGAGGACTTACTTTGTTTCGTTTCAACAGATTCGCGGTGCAATTCAGGAGTACCGGACCCAGCTTATCAGTTCTTTCGAGGAGGGCATCAAATGGTAATATGACCCTCTTTCGGCATCCTGCACCATGGCCCACTCATGTCTTTACAGTCCAATACCGTTTTCAGACACGTACCACTTATCCCAAACGCGCGCCCTCTCCCCAGTTGCACCCGCGATGTCCGAGCGCGCCAAATCGGGTGCCGATTACAAGTGGTGTACACTATATTACGCGGATGGCCCAAACCTCCTGTCTCAATTGACCACGCTTCGTAAAAGCCCGACACGCGCCATGTGTTGAAGAGTGGATGCACGATATCCACATGATACTCCAGGGGGGGTTCTTCGGGATGGTATGTGTACGTGGTGTGGGCTTCAGTTTGCGGTTGACCTGACCTGACCCACGGATGCTCACGTTAGCGACCTCGGTGTTGAACGGCAAGTTGCTGGATTCTGCTGCTATCCTCGTTTACACGGATGATTCAATACTGGCCACGTCCCAAGGATATCATGTAGGGGGACTGCGGCATCGGTTGACGCGGTGTAGTGGTGATGCGGCATGCGTATCGAGTGTGCACTCCAGGAGGTGAATTTTCAAAGCCAGAGCCATCGTTAGATCAAGCAGTTGGTTTTCTTGTGTTATTTATGACTCGAATCCATGGTTTGTTTTCCTGCTATATCTTGGACCTCGCTGTCGTTCGTCGTCTCTCAGTGCAGTGCCTGTATCGTTAATTGATAGCGACGACGGCAGATGTTGGATGGTACCTACATATCTATATATGCTGACCTAGGAATGAATGCGTAAGCTACACAACAAAGAGACTCTCGCGTCACGTTCGCCTCTGCCTCACCGAACAAGCTCGTCATTTTGACCCTGATATCCTCCTCAGGTGCCTCGTCTTGCTCGCGATAGTACCCTGGGAAGACGCACTTGAGGAACGCGAGCAGGTGCGAATTGATGCGCTCAAGCTCGAGCAAAAGCCATTGTATCCGTCGGGCGACGATATGCCCGAGTCCTGGATGTGGGATGTGCATCGCGGGGAGGGCCTATTCTGAAAGTGTAAAGAGGGCGTCAATTTCGATGCTGATGACGAGTGTGCGTGAGGGGAGCGAGGCAAGGATGTCGCGAGGGCGCCGTCCGCACCCAAAGGGGAGGTGGTTTTGGAAATGGTGAAGTCGTGGTCGACGAAGACTGGCTCAGAACATGAGCGTGGCTATTTGCGGGGTTATGTGCTGGTGGTTGGAGTAGAAAACGGGCAGTGACTCTGCAGGATGGAGAACTTTGGTTTGACTGCATGCGTGTGGGGCATCTGGCAAGGAGAGATGTCGGATGACGGGGTAGTCAGGTTCATCTGGAGAAACGTCTGCAATTTCTTTCTAAACCAGAGGCGGGGTGACAAGGACGAGGAGACGCACCTTTTTTTCTGAAAGTTGCAAGTAATGGGGATGGTTTACAAATTCGATAATGTCGTGACACTGGTAGTCAAGATTCCTGCCAACGGGCCGTATTCGTTAGCCTCTCTACTTCGCTTGCATTGTTGAGGGAACTGCTTTTACCAGACCAGGAAGTAATGCCGGTATGTGGGTCCATTGTCGTAATCAACGAACCATCTTTGTGTACATATCTTTCACTGCCCTAATAAAAGATGAAACTCAAGCCCGCGCCAATGCGCAACTTTCACTGCGCGCTTTTCCTGTCTCGTCTTTTGCTGGGTACATGTCCTTCACGGTCTCTCAGCATCTGTTCAAAAAGGATGCCACGGTCATCACTGTCGTCAAGTGCGAAGACGGCGCTGTCAGGATGAAGCACCTCCAGCCTTTGCTAGATGCCACAAACCCCATTCTTGGAGTCTCGGCCGTCTTCAACAAGCACTGTCAAATCGCTTGGCTCGCTTTCTCTACGCTTTCGCGAGCGCTCGTGGTGAGCGTCCCTGCACGTCACGTTCCTCAACCTGAGAAACCAGAGCAACACGCTATTGCAAAAAGCACAAAAAGCAGGAGCCTCATCGAAGCGCATCTTCTCATCAATCCCGCATTTCGAAAGTATGCGTTCAGAATGGACCAACTTGCGGTCGCTTTGTATCTGGATATGTCGCTCTGCATCAGCGATGCAGTGGATATGCTCTCGGTTGGGGTCACCGACAGCAGGCATTCCCTGCAGGCGCTGATGACCGCGATGGGTGGCGAAGCGATCCTGCAAAGGGAGAATGTCAAGTCGCTCTTTTTCCCCAATTCAAAGTCGCCGCCGGTGGATAGTGCCACCAAGGCTGCACTGAAAGCATGGGCGGCCTGTCGCGCAGCGGCCCTTCCTGACATGTCGCTGCGTTTCGCGCCCATTTCCAGGGTCGATACTGTAGCATTCTCGGATGAGGTACAGATCTTTGTTCTTCGCGGCATCGCGACACTCAAGTATGCCGAAAAAAAAAAATCTAGCATTTGGCAGCCATCACCACCATTTCCCGTCACGCAGAGCTTTTAGACGCCTTGGAACCGACCTCCGTCAAAAACGATGCTAACAACGAATTCACACCCGTCAAGGATGCTGTCGACCTCACCTGTTCTCGGTTTTCGACTCGTATTAGACGTGGGATGAATCAGGTTTGGTAACGTTCCATCTCTTATGCGTGATCCCCATGTTAACCTTGGATAGGTTGTCAAAATCGAAGTCCAGAGCGAAAGCGCGACGAGCAAGGTCACCGGACGGGCCGGCAAGGTTGAGGGACGGAGCGCCCGCATTCGCCTCGATGGGCCTGTTCAAGGTGATCGAGTTCTCTCCGTCACTACCATTGGCAAAGGCGACCCTAATCCTGCCGAATGCGCGCGTCAATCCATCATTCTTCAAACCTTATCCCATGAGGCGAATATTCTCAAAAATCCATTCTTCCAGGCATTGTGGCTTCCCAATGAACGCCCCCTCTGGCCCAAGTCCAAAGAACAGCAGGAAACCATTCCCTTAGATACCTCACGTGACCTCAATATTTCGCAGTGCATGGCTGTCCAAAAGATATTGTCGGCCAAGGAAGATGATCGAATTGTTCTGATTCAAGGTCCTCCTGGATCTGGAAAGACAACGGTCATTGCGGCTTCTGTCATGAGTCATGATTCTGCCAAATCCGGCCGAAATATCTGGGTCGCCGCCTACTCCAACGTCGCCGTCAAGAACATTGCTGAAAAATTCATCAAAGAGGGATTCGATCAATTCAAGCTCGTCGTATCGGTGGACTTTCACCTTGACTGGTATGTTGCCGTACCCTTCTTTTTTGCGCCTCTTTCCTGAGTCGCGATAGGCACGAGCATTTATACGAAAAACTTGAGCAACGTCTCATTCGCACAGACATGTTAAAGGCGGCGTCACATGTGGTGGCAAGCAGGCTGTTGCTTGGTTGCAAAGTGATTCTGTGTACACTGAGCACGTGCTCCAACCCTTTGCTTGGCGTGTTCCGGCACATTGTCCCACCCGACGTGCTCATATTAGATGAGGCCAGCCAGATTGAATGTGGCAACTATCTCCCTGTCTTCCACCATTTTCGGACTACACTTTCGAAGCTTGTTTTTATTGGGGATGACAAACAACGTGATCTTTCTTTGCTTGACACGCATGCTATCACTGACATTCTGCATCAGTGCCACCTTATGGTCATGAAAACATCCCAGATCTTCGCAGTGTGTTTGAAGTACGACATCTTCGAAAAGGGGCACTATTCCTGACGACGCAATGTTCGAACACACTTTGGTCCCTCTTGTCTTGATGTTGATGATTTGTGTCTAGACCGCATGCCTCATGTCATTGGTCGTTTCATCTCGCAGCATGTCTATGACGGCAAGCTTCTTACGATCCACCGATCCAGGACCTCCAAGTCATGTCGCTTTGTGGACGTGAACAAAGGTCAAGAAGCCCAACTTGGTCGCAGTCGCGGTTTCTTCGTGAGACAAATCCTTTCTCGCTGTTTGCATGGGTGTGCTCACGCTCCGCCCAAGAATCGTGAGGAAGCACAGATTGTCGTGAAGCTTGCGCGTCTGTACGAATCGAACGGCATGTCTTATCGCATCATTACCCCTTACGATTCTCAGCGATCATACATCGAGGGTCTTCTCCAATCAGAGAAGCTCAAGTGGGAAGACAAGGTCTTCAACGTCGACTCGTTCCAAGGTGTGTGCGTGTGCACACGCCATGCGGTCCTCTAGAGAAGATGACGTGTTCCCCAGGTAATGAAGACGACCACATCCTCGTCTCCGTCGTCCGCTCGGACAAACTCGGGTTCCTCCGAAATGAGCGCCGCACCAACGTCATGCTAACGCGGTGCAAAGAGAGTATGGTCATCTGTTCGAGTCGGGCGTTTCTCTTGGGCGAGGCGTCGGAGACACTTATGGGCAAGTTGGCCGCGTCGCTCAGCGATCGGCATTGGATCGGTGCGCGTGACGTGCTGAACGGGAGAGTTGGACTGTTCGCGCAAGCGAGAGGTCCTTGACGTCTGCATATCTACTCTGCCTTGATTCTGTCGTGGATCGAACATAGTAGCATAGCGAGACGACATTCTCTGGATGCGCGCCCTGCCGGCTATAACTGTCCCATATGCTCGTTCTCCTTCAACTGTTCCTGATCTTGGCTTCTTGATTCTGGCATAGATTCACTGTGTATCCTCTGATGTGCTCGCCTTCATCTCTTGGTGGTTTTCTCGCTTATCAACAAACGAAACGGGAGTAGCGCAGCTCATTCTCTTAGTAACTGACCCAGCTCCAATCAGAGTTCCCGTATGAAAGGGCTATAAAACGTCTTCTAGCAATGACGTTGTCCTGTTTGCTTCACAGAACGAAGTAAGCTCAGTGACCTGGCTGGCCGAGGCATTACCTGTTCCGTGGCACAAGCATCTCTCACCTTGTTCCAAGTGTACGTTCTTCACAAGATCCGCAACGTCGCACGAATGGGCTCGTTGTTTATCCCATGCCTGCCAGTGGACTACGTAAAGCTGGGGCATTGTATTCGTTGCCAGGGCATCCCCGACCCTTTGTACAATGTTGACCTTCTCTGTCGCCGGCGAGGTTTCCCCGCTACTTGTAACGCAGAACTAACTATGTGTCATATATCATAGTCGATCTTGGCACCTGAAGCTAGAGGTAAGTATGCCTGTCATGCAGCATCGATGCCGTTGGTGAGCTTGCCGACTTGCCGTCCCAGGTCGGAACTGCGCCCAAGTTCAAATCCAAAATATGCACAGGCCACACCATCTACAACCCTAGGACTTCCTCCACTGCGAAAGGTCTCGAAAAAAAAAACATTTGCCATCGAACTCGAAGATAGTTCCAAGGTGCTGCGTGATTAGTACACTCATATGGTGGCGATCACTGTGCTCACGCTACGCTCAGAGCCCATGTTTGACTTCGCGGCCTCGTGATCGCATGGGCGACTATGAAAACTGCGTGCCTGGGTGTTGCGAATAGTTTTTCGGACGACCTTGCATCGGCCGAGTTTCCCTCGGTGGCTTGTTGGGCATGGTGTTCCAGTCCATCTCCAAGCTCACGGTATTGCCCATCTTTCAGACGCTCGTCACTCAGAAAAAGATGGGTGAACCTGTGTTTGTGTTTACAGTAATTCAGTGTAGACCACTGGTTCTCAATGTACTCGTCGCCGCTGATAATCGATCAACGGATCTTGGCTGATTTCACTGCCCGTTGATGGACGGATCGGGGATAGCGCAACCTTTTTCGGACCCGTTAGTTGTCAGCAGGAGGTCATTGAGCAACGCAGTCCTGCAAGTTTTTTTTTTTTGTAGGTGACTACGTTGATGCTGATGGGATTGTTGCATCGAACACTGGCAGCACAGTGGAAGGTTGGACGGCCACCAACGTTCAAGTGTGGGATCTCGCACGAGGCGGCGTTGGCGAGGGAGGTGGACGTTGGACTAGATGAGCTGCCGTGGGATCCTGCCTGAGAGGGTGTTCGTCAGGTACTCATGGGACGTCTCTTCGAATCGGTATCAACCACCTACACTAAAAACCCCAACTATAACTGCTTCTCACCCCAGTCAACCCCTCGGCCGAATGATCCTCCAGCTCCAAACGCGCCCTGAAAAAATCCCCTCGTGCATCTCCTCGGTCACCATGGCCCAAACCAACCCAAGATTTCACATCGTCACCCATCGCATTTCGGATTACTTACACCGACACCTCTCCGTGATGGACCGCGCGCACCCCAAATCGAGCTGCGTTGCGGACGTGTCAAAGGACGTACTGGCTTTCTGGGTCTCGGCCAACGACCACTGCTAGTGCGCGGGCGCGTCTCCTAGGTGTGCAAGATGTGTTCGGCTGTGAAGTCACGGCGATTGAAAAGTGCCATTTGATCAGCTAGCCTTTGCACTGGCTCAACGAGTGCAAACAGCCGTGCGAGGGCAATGTGGGACGCACAGGCGACATGTAAACCGTCTGTGGCATCGGATTCTGCTGCATCTGCACCCCAATTGCGGACCGCGAACTTTGCATCCCGTACAACTGACACAGGAGGTCTAGTGTGGAACCATCAGTCAGCATTCCCCCCCAATTACAGCACGAGAGGATATACCGGGCCAGTCGTGTGGCTACTAGGTTCGCGACGACTGCGCATACACGATCAGCGGATCTAAAAAATAATCTGATTTCGTATCCGAATGTGGCGTACAATTCATTGGTTTGATAATCAGAAGTCTTCCATGACTTGGATTACTTGTGCACTGCGGGGCGTGAGCGGTAACGACCTCATCACGCGGATAGAGGGGGGCACATTAAGGTTGATGAAGCTGCTCGGCCCCGTGTCGGCAATGAAGCGGAGGATGGCGTGCAAATACGGAGACATTGCATGGCTTCCTTGGTGCGTAGCTGTGCAGTGTTGCCCTCAAGTGATTCCTTGGGATGTGATGCCAGGTGAGACGTAACACGCAAGGCTGGTGGTGACAATCGGAGATGATGTGATCAATGTGTGGACGCGGCTTGATGACACCTCAAACACGGCCGAGTGGGTCGTACAAGCATATTGTGCCTAGGTATACGAAATGTAATACAATCATAGTTTACGCACATTTAGGGTTAGTTTCTAGGATAAAAAACAATAAACAGATCAGACAACACAGGTGCAATCTGTTTATGAACTTGTCCTCACTATTTCTAGTGTTCTCTTTTGTTCTTGCTTGCCAGGTGAGCATCCTCAGGCTGAAATCCCTGCCAAAAAGCTTACCTGGCAGGCAAGAACAAAATAGAACACCAAAAATAGTGGGGGTAGATTTGTAAACAAATTGCACCTGAGCTGTTTAATCTGTTTGTTGTTTTTATCTGAGAAACTAACCGTAAATGTGCATAAACTATGATTGTACAGGCTATCCTGTCATTTTTATTGATACAAATGTGAGGACAGTAGAACAGCTTATATTGATACAGTGTGATGCTCCCCAGTCCACAAAATGTATCAATACAGCTGCATTAGTATTCCAGAAGCAGGCCGCTTTAGTACAGATTACATAAGCATTTAGAAGCGACTAAAAGCAGCCACTACTCCACTGGCACATCCATTTTGGGAAATTTCTTCAATCATATGTTGTTACTACTTTTCTTCAATCACAGCAGCTCTCTCTTGCCATCCCCTTAGTTATTTACATGTATAGATGTAATAAAAACCACAATAAAGTGTTTTCACCATCAGGAAGTGAGTGTAAAGTGCTTCCTGGTAGTACCATAAAAGATAGGGGTAAAAATCAAAATCAATTTCACTTTTTTGATACTTTGAATACAATATATGTACTTTTGGAATAGATGATAATGCACCCTTTAAATGTGTTTAGAACATAGTAGCAGCTCAGGAAGCCAGGGTAAAAGCCTGGAAAGATACAATATATTTCTCTCCAGAGCCTGCGTCTAGCAAGCTGTATCATGTATGGAGATGAATTAGAATGTGGGTAACATAATTTAGCATGTACAGTATATACTTATTATATATCAGAACTACCCTTCTCCAATCCTCCCTAGAGCTTTGCAGGGTGTTTTTTCAATTTTAGGGAGGAAATAATGCAAAACAGTTATTATGGGTTCTCCATGTTGAATGGACACTAGTACATTAATATGGAATGCAACCTCTACTCCCAATAGGTATTTTACTATTACCACTAATACAAGTAGTGATACTCTAGTCACATGATATCTTGTATGGTATATAGATTCAAACTCAGTCATCTGAGTTCTAAGAGACTCTTGTCTTCCTACAACCATCATCCAGGGCAGCATTACTGCAGCACACCACTTGGTGAGTAGCCACTAAGCTTGCCTGCTGTACAACAAGCCTGTTCAACAGGTTATAAGCTCCACTTAGCATGGTATGACACTTACCTTTGGGCTGAGCTGATTATCAGCCTAGCTGGTTACCTCTGGGAGTAGTGTTGAGCCAAATCATGGCACACCTACAACCAGAAGTTAAAAAGATGGTTGCTGGTTCTACTGCCCATCTAGCTCTACCTATATGATGGTAGCTGAGAAAAGTCACTCACTGTATTTTATACACATGGCCAACTTGCTGCTACATGTAGGGGGAAACC
Source organism: Tylopilus vinaceipallidus (assembly GCA_038089215.1). Taxonomy (NCBI): domain Eukaryota; kingdom Fungi; phylum Basidiomycota; class Agaricomycetes; order Boletales; family Boletaceae; genus Tylopilus; species Tylopilus vinaceipallidus. Next base: position 9,410 of record JBBPKK010000344.1, read on the forward strand.
TTGTTGGTTTGTTTTTATAAGACTTGAGCTTACATTTGTCTCTTACAGAAACCAACTATGTCTAAGTCCCTTGAATCATCTGTCCCTGTCTTAAATGGCTCCAACTGGTCCTACTGGTTCCCCCTCATCAAGACCTACATCAAGGCCACTGGCTTTAGTTGGATTCTCAATCTGACTCACATGCCACTGACTCCCACTGCCACCTCCACCAATGAGGAGGTGAACCACTATATCCAGCTTGTAGGAGCAAATGACTCCATTGTTGGTGCCATCTGCCTCCACATGACCAACACCCTCTGTGACAAATATGTGCAGTTCATTGTGAGCAACCTCATTAAGGCACTCAAGGATGACTTTGGTGGCTCAAACATTGCCACTGCCTACAAGGAGTTCTGTGAACTCCTCTCCATCTCCATCCCTGTCAATTCTTCTCCTGTCCCAGCCCTTTCCAAGGCTGAAGCTTTCTTCTCCTCTCTGGAGAAGATGAAGTACATCATTCCAGACAATGTCTGGGTGATGATGCTGCTGGCCAAGCTCCTGTCCTCTATGGACATAACAGCCCAGCTCCTTGTCCATGCAAAGGACACTGCTGGGAAACTGAAGGAGCCCACAGTCATGGACATTACATCCAGTGCAACCCTGGCCTGGCAATCATGCCAGATGGGAGAAGGAAAAGGTAAGCGGTCTGAGCAGACTGCAAATAAGATCTCTGCCATAATGGCAAAGAGCTTGGGGCCCACCTTTCAACAGCAGCAGCAGCACCCACAAGTGCAGCAGCAGCAGAAGGAAGGTGAGGAGAAGAAGAAGCATGTATGCAAGCCATGTGGAAAGGGCAAGAGCAAGCAGGCCCATGACACACATCTTGCATCATTGGCCTTTGCCCCCCTGACCTCCTTCATTCTCCACACCTCTGGCTCCACTCCTACCCTGGACCCTTGTGTCCTTTCCAGCCACCCAGCCCACCTATTCCAAGGGGAAGAGGGTGCTCCCTTCCATCCAGATATCCAAAAGGCTTTCAACCTTGCAGACCAGATTGGAGCACAACCCTCTTACCAGGGTATACAGGTGTTGGATCAGGTCATCCAACACTCCTCCACTACCATCAAGGAGCTAGACTCTGAAAATGAGAAGCTGTGGGGCAAGTGTGGTCACTGCTCTTGCAAGTGCACCTGCTGGGTGGCCAAATTAGACGATGAGTGGGATTTGAGCAAGGATGAACATCTCACCACTGACATGGGATGGCAAGCCCCCAACAATGCCATTGTGGGCCCCTCAGGGATAACCCACAATGACGATAATATTGTGGGGCTTTATGCCAACCCTGTCGATGAGGACATTGCTGTCACTGCTGGATTTGGAGAAGAACCCATTGATGATGGGTTCAGAGACTTCTTGATGAGGTCAGTCCTCTTCACACAGGCACAGGAACCATGCTCACTACTTGATGCTCCCACAGCTTGTAGTTTAAAATCATATATTGTAGCACTGCCTGTTTGTCCCCCCCCACTGCAATTACATCCTCTTTTCCTGTGTGTGAGTGTGTGAATAGTAGTAAGACATCAAAACCTCATGGCCCATGTTCCTGCAGATGGAACTTAGAGAACCTGTGGATTCTTGATTCAGGTGTTTCAATGCACTTCACTTCACACCATGCTGATTTTGTTGAGTACCAGAAACTTACTGGGAAAGAATGGATACTAGTAAATACCACTTTGAATGTAATATTTGTCAAAGGTCTGGAAAGAGTCCTAGTATGATGGAAGGACACAGCTGGACATGTTCAGTTGCTAGACCTTCACAAAGTCAGACATATTCCCAGATCAGGTGTACACTTAGTGTCAATGGGTCAGTTATTGATACATGGTGCACACGTCACTGGGGACAATATGGGCCTGAGAATGACATATGGTGATGGCAAGCCCCTTGCTGTCTTCATGCCTGGTCACCTCGGCCCTACTATCTATATGCTAGAATAAGTTCCCTTACATAGCGAACCATGCATCATAATGACAAGTACCCTTGATTATGACATAGTTCATAAACATTTTGGTCATCTGTTGCATGACATGCTTTATCAGGTGAAGAAGCATACAAAAAACTTCCCTGAGGTAGACTTCCCTTTTGAAAACCTGGTATGCCCCAGATGTATCAAAGGCAAACTTCCCAACAGGAGTTTCCCTCCTTCTGAGCAGTGTGCCTCATGCATATTTGAGCTTATACACTCAGATCTGAAATCCTTCCTGGTTGAGTCATATCACTGATACTGATATGTCATCACCTTCCTTGATGACTATAGCTCTTTTGCTTGGACCATGTCATTGCACAATAAGAATAACACTTTGACTGCCACCTGGCATTTTCTCAAAATGGTCTCTATGCAATTCGAGTGGAAGGTAGCAGGATGGATGTCTGATGCTGGGGGAGAATACAAATCCCAAGTGTTTGATACCATGCTCAAGGATCAGGGGATAAGGATCTTCCAGTCCACCCCTCATACTCCTATGCAAAATGGTTGAGCCAAGAGGCTCATGAGGACCTTAGGTGACAAATTGGAGTTGATGTGGCATGATGCCTGTGCACCTGACAACTGGTGGGAGTTCTCATTCTCCCATGCTACCCATGTCTACAACCGGACACCTATGTGTTGGCTTAATGGGAATACCCCATTTGAGATGTTGCATGGTATTATGCCTGATGTCTCTTATCTTTGTGTATGGGGATGTGTGGCCTTTGTCCACATCCCTGCTGATACTCAGGATAATAAGCTGGCCCCCAAGGCTGAGTTGATGACCCATCTTGGAGTGGCCCCTGGCATGGACCAGAACTGGATCTTTATGCAATCCCCTGGCAATATCATCTTCACCTCATCCCATGCCATTTGGGAAGAAGCACATTTCCCCAAGTGCTCCAACAATAAGGGAAAACAACCTGAGTGACCTGTAGGTCAACCGCTGTAGAGAACAGCTGTTCCCTACAATTGAATCTTCACATTCCATGCCCTTCTGCCTTCACAACACTTTCCATCAGGTTTCCAATGTGTGTGGACACTTCCTGCACTCATTCCATCACCTTCCCATGATGTCTGCCACTTTCCTGCACTGTTTCTGCCACTTTTGGTCTCAAATCACTATTGGAATCATCCTGTTATTGCTGTCTGCTGTGTTTCATCCATCCTGTCAGTCTGTGGGTAGGTTGTTTTACACATTCCATCCATTTTTATGACTTTCCATCCCCATCAGCACCATCCCATCTGATGGAACCACTTATTTTTGGTCAGTATGTACTTTTCGGCCACAGAAACTACTTTACAGTATTGGTAGAGTCTTGGGTATGCCCAGGACTATAAAGTATTGTCATTCTGACTTTAAAATGGATCTTTCCGAATCTTTCTGCTTACCATTGGAACTGTCCCATCTGTTTCTGCCATCACCATCACCGTTCTTGACCATCCTGTTGGTCTATCACACTCTTTATGACCTGGCCAGTCCTGCATTCCACCCGGGAGTGTCCAGACCCACCATTTCACAACCTACCACACTTGGGACAGTAAGCCCCAGCTTCTCTGACTGTATCCCTCTTCCCACTCTCTTTGGGGATGAACCCATCACATCCCCTTCACCCTGTCTGCAGTCCACCTGCTACAAGAGCAGCTTGAATTATCATTCTTCACTGCAGGCGCCCTCTCCTGGGCTGCCTTTGCCTGGTTCCTACAGTGACAGTGAAACTGAAGGCCCCAGACCCAGTCTATCTGCACCTCAAGCCCACTCTCCTGTGCCTGTCCCCCCTCACACTCCATTGCCTTCCCCTGCTCCACAGCCTGTTACTCTGTGCAAACATCTGAAGTCCAATGCCAGTATCTTTCTTTACCAGAAGAAAGGCACCAATATTGTGGTTGCTGTTGTCTATGTAGACAACACCCTCTTCTGTGGTCCCACCAAGACCATTGTTGATGAGATCAAAGGTCTTTTCATGAAAAAATGGGAATGCAGAGATCTTGGCCCAGCCAAGGAATTCCTACACATGCACATTCAAAGGAATGGTTGAGCAATCTTAATTGATCAATGCTTCTATCTTGAGAAAGTACTAGAGTGCTGTGGGATGACCAATGCCAGATCTGCCCCCACACTGTTACAGGATTATAGTTTTTCACTACCAAAGTGACTACACTTTGACTAGTGTCAGTCATACTATGACTATACTTTTCATTACCAAAGTTGACTACACTTTGGCTACACTTTGATTAGTGTCAGTCAGATGTCAGTCAGACTTTACTACGCTTTTTCACTACCAAAGTTGCTACACTTTGGTACACTCTTATCCTAATGTCACTTATCCTACACTTCACTACCAACTTTGCTACACTCTTATCCTAATGTCCACCATACATCTTTGTATAGGTTACCACCCCAGATCTCTAGATGGGATCTCTCCATTCTACATGCATGATATGCATGTTCTTCCACATGGACTCTAGACTACTAGAGGCTATGTCTTCCATTCTACCACACCATGCTTCACTAAACATATTTCACATATCTGTTGTATATTCAACTACCCCCTCGAGCTTAGCACACCAACTCAGTCCCCCCATGGTCTAGGAGGTTTAGTGAATAGCCTAAGAACAAGAGCTCAAGGGTTGTTTCATTGTCTATACATACATTTATCCATCCTAGGGCTCATCCTCATTGCCCTCAAAGCTTTATGGTATGTGTTTATCTGTGTTCTATGCTTTTGCTCTTGCTCTTGCTTCTTATCACATGGCACATTGGCTGTGCTGTCTCATAGTTATTATTCAATTCCATCAGAATGTTCTGATGCTGTGGACACCACCCCGATGGTTCTTATTCTTTACGATGCTTCTCTGCAGCATTTTCCTTCTTTGTCTTATTCCCATACCAGCCCTAAAGTACACAGGATGTATATAAGGACTATGGATTAGCTCAGGGAATCCCCAGCTAAATCTGCGCAATTATATGTAGTGTCTAGCACTCTTTGAGTGATTGGCCCACAATCCCTCTTAGTATTTCTCTCAAGGCAAAACATTGTTAGCTCTATGTTAGTGAGCAACTTGTGAACATGGAGACTTCATACTGCTTCACTTTGTAGCTTGCATTACATCATACCTTGCATAACAAGCCTCTTGCTTGCATACACAAGCATGGAAATATTTTCCAGTAAGCAGCTTTGGCATCCCATCACTATTGAGATTCCCATGTGCCTTTGCTTTCTGCCTGTTCTCTTGTGCAGCATGCTGTTCTGAAAACTGATCACAGTATATTGACTGGAGAACTATGGTGGATTGAACACCCAGTAGTGTGCTCTTGTATGCAGCTTCACAATGGTATGATTCTCAGATCTTATTGTGATAAAAAAGTTCATTTGACTTTTCAAGATCTTTTTTAAGCAATGGACAAGTGTGCTATCATGTTGGAGACAAGGAACTTGGGATGTATTGTGTAAGGTGTTGGAATGAGTGGACAGGTGTTTGGTCAACAAGAAATTCAGTGGGCATCAATGCAAGTTGACCAACAATCTATTGGACAACAGTTTGCCACTCTTATGCTAAGTTTGAGGGGAAAACTCCAGGAGAACCAAACTGGGTTTCCTGGCTTGCATTCAGCCTTTACATACTATTCTACATGTTTATACCTATTGTACTCTAATCTAGAGATTGTACATGAGGAGGGCAAAGAGGACACTGCCTGGTAGTGGAATGGGTGCATTAGAATGGAAGGAAATAAATAGCAGGAGGAGAACATGAGGGGGTAGTTGAATATACAACAAATATATGAAATAGATATACATACATAGTGCAGCATGGTGTGGTAGAATGGAAGGCATAGCCTCTAGGAGTCTAGAGTTCATGTGGGAGAACATGCTGATATTGTAGTGCATGGACAATGGAGAGATCCCATCTAAAGATCTGGGGTGGTAACCTATACAAAGATGTACATATAGTGGACATTAGGTTAAGAGTGTACCAAAGTTGGTAGTAAAGTGTAGGATAGCAAAAATGCAAGGTAACACTAGTCAAAGTGTAGCAACTTTGGTAGTGCAAAAGTGTAGTCAAAATGTAGTCAATTTTGGGAATGAAAAGTATAGTCATACATAATATGACTGACACTAGTCAAAGTGTAGTCACTTTGGTAGTGAAAAACTATAATCCTGTAACAAGTCTTATGATTAAAATCTTCAATCCATGGCCTTCTGGTTGTTCTATTTGTCTGGCTCTTATTGGAAGTGCAACACCACATACATATGTTACAAGATTATACTTTTTCACTACCAAAGTGACTACACTTTGACTAGTGTCAGTCATACATGCACTGTGACTATACTTGTCATTACCAAAGTTGACTGCACTTTGGCTATACTTTGATTAGTGTCAGTCAAATGTCAGTGAGAGTTGACTACACTTTGACTAGTGTCACCTTGCATTTTTGCTATTCTACACTCTACTACCAACTTTTGTACACTCTTATGTATGTAACCTAATGTCACCTCAGTGTTATGCAAGGTATGATGCAGTAAAAGTGGTTAAGTGAAGCAATACAAAATCTTCATGTTTACAAGTTGCTCACTAACATAAAGCTAATGATATTTGCTTTAGAAATGATACTAAGAGCAATTGCAGGCCAATCACTCAAAGAATGCCAAATACTACATAGGATTGTGCAGATTTAGCTGAGGAGGCAGCTCAGCTATATTGAGGGTTTATATATGTATATACAGTAACTCCAAAAGCCAGCCCAATGTTTAACTCCAATTTAGTGCATGAAGTGCACTGCAATCACATGAACAGACTACACTTTACTTTGGTGGGATGTATTGTAGTATGAACTATTGGCTACACCTTTGCTCTATACATCACATGATTCCATTCAAATGCTGTCAAGATATAGCCATTATAAAATGAACACCTCATTGGGCTGGTTTATGTATATACTTTTGACTCAAAGATCAAAATTTCTATCAAATCAAGCTATATTTGGCTTTGTTTGGATTACAAACAAAGATACATATGTAAATAGTATGTCTGAGTTTCAAATACTCTCACACATCTTTATTCTCTGCTTTTATCATTATGTGGTCTCTTACAACTAATCAAAAGGCTACTATTCTTGCTCAACTTGATGCAGGCCACTCAGCTTATGTCATTGCCACCCAGCTTGGTATTGGGTGTGCTACTATATCCATGCTATCTTCTCAAAAGTGCCCAGACCTTCAAAAGTCCACTAGTGGTCATTCATCCAAACTTTCCTCTACAATATTCATCATGCTGTTCATCTCATCTCTTCTGGTAGAGCAGAAAATGCTGTTCAAGTAACCAAAACACTCTTTAATCTTACAAATCAACCCCTCCATCCCAACACTATTTGCCAGCACTTGAAAAAAAGTGGCATGAAAGCTGTTTCCAAGCTAAAATGCCCTCTTCTTTCAGCCAAACATTGCAAAGCCTGGTTGGACTTTGCATATGCTCATAAGGATTGGACAACAGAGGATTGGAAGAAGGTCACATGGTCTGATGAGACCAAAATCAATCACCTGGGGTCAGATGGAAAGAAATAGGTGTGGAAAGAGGCAGGTGAAAAGCTTAGTAATAGGCTGGTGGAAGGTACCATCAAGCATAATGGGGGTTCTGTGATGATTTGAAGCTGTATGACTTGAAAGGGAATTGGCTATGCCACCAAGATAGATGGTAGGATGAATAGTGATTTTTATCTTCAAAATTTGAAGGATGAACTGCTAGAAACCTGCAGTATCATGGTTTTAATCCTCCTAACACTATTTTTTTAGCAGGACAATGACCCCAAGCATACTTGCAAAAAGGTCAGGGAGTGACTAGAAGAGCAAGATTTTAGGACCATGGTATGGCCTGCACAGTCTCCTGACCTCAATCTCATTGAAGATCTCTGGTGGTACTTCAAAAGAAGACTTGCTGAGTATGAAATTCCTTCCAAAGGTATGGAAGAGTTATAGAATAGAATTCAGGTGGAGTGGAAGAAGATACCAGTTGGAGAGTGTCAGAAATTGATTGAGAGCATGCCTAGGAGGATTCAGGCAGTGCTCAAGGCAAAAGGAGACTATATCAAGTACTAATAATATCATTCAAATCAAAAGTACATAAACTAGCCTAATGAGGTGTTTATTTTGTAATAGCTGTATCTTGACAGAATCTGAATGGAATTATGTGATATATAGAGCAAAGTTGTAGCCAAGGGTTCATACTACAATACATCCCACCAAAACAAAGTGTAATTTGTTCATGTGATTGCAATGCACTTCATGCGCTGGATTAAGCTTAAACATTGGGCTGGTTTTTGAAGTCACTATACATACAGGATGGACTTTAGGGCAAGTAAATGTCAAAAAGAGGTGTACTGTGGAGAAGCATTATAAGCACTAAAACAACCATTGGAGCAGTGTCCACAGTATCAGAAGGTTCTAAAAGTGATGGTAACTAAAGGATGGCATCACCAAGGAAAATAAGGTGCCAAGTAATAAGAATGAAAATGCAAAGTGAAAGACATATAGTGAATATGAGGAAGGTCCACAGAGCTTTGAGGACATAATGTTATGCAAGGTATGACATAGTGCAAGTGATTAAGTGAAGCAGTATGAAGTCTTTATGCTCACAAGTTGCTTACTAACATAGAGCTAACAATGTTTGCCTTGAGAGGAATACTAAGAGGGATTGTGGGCCAATCACTCAAAAAATGCTGAAACACTATGTATGATTGTGCAGATTTAGCTGAGGAATCCCAAGCTAATCTAGGAGTTCTTATATACATATAGGGTGCTTTAGGGTCAGTCAAGAAAAGACTAGAAAGGAAAATGCTGCAGAGAAGCATCAAAAACTGTAAAAACTGTTGGGGTGGTGTCTGCAGCATCAGAAGGTTCCAAAGGAAAGGAGATGGTAACTAGGGAATGGAGCAGCCAATATGCCATGCCATGAGGACAAAGAGGGAAAGGGATAGACATACAATGTGAACTAAGGCAACCCACAGGGCTTTGAGGATGAAGAAGATGAGTCCTAGGAGAGATAAATATACATACAAACAGAAGGGAAAGAAGGGAAAGAAGAACAAGCAGAGAAAATGTAACACATAAAGAGCAATGCCTGTGAGATATAAATGGAAGAGGATATGTATAGGAACAAAGGGAAATAAGAATAAATGGAGAAAATGTAACAATTTGCATTTGAAAATTTGTACAAGTCTGGAGATATTAGAAATTAAAATGTACACTTTATTCTAATCTATGTCTTAATGCAGTTGTGGACAACTATGAGCCAGCCATAAGAGCTGTGTGCCATGGCTGCAAGTCAGCTGCCAGCACTGTAGCACTGTGATGCTGCCATCAGCTGTGACTAGATCCAGTTGTAGTATCATATGTGCTGTCCAAGACATGTGCTGTGATATGACATATTGTAGTTATCACCATGCTGTGGACTGGTTACCATGTGGAGCTCAAGCTTACTGTAATTATGCTGTAAAAGGGCAACTGGCCAGAAATTCTTGTCCCAAAATCAGTGATTTGCTGATAAATGCATGGGTCATGAAATGGTGAGGCCAGCTGCACACCAGGTGAATGTTGCAGCACCACAGCAGCATCAACAACCACTGCCTGCAGGGGTCATGACCACAGCACAATAATGATGACATGCCTGTGGCCAATATCATAGTGCAGTGTGGCCATAATCACACCATAATGGCAATGACAATGCCAGCAGTGTGCAGATATGGTAGTGTATAAACATGTAGTAGATAGCATTCAAATGCATTTTTTTTTTCTATGGAGGGTGAAAGGCTTCAATGTACTTATAAATACTAATATTTCATTTTCTAGTGCTGCCAGCTCAGCTCAGAACTGACTGTGCACATGACTTGCATCTAATACATATTTGTCCTGTTTAGTCAGTCTAGTACTGGCTTGGGATCACCATAATGAATAATTGCCTGCTGGAGGTGATGCATGATATGTATAGTATGCATTGCTTCTCCATTTCACATTATTCTGAAGTGGAATCCAAAAATATTGATCCAGTATGAGATTTTTGCATTGTGACTGACTGCACTATAAGACAGTGTACTGTACAAGGCATGATAGTACAAGTCAGTCTGGAAGTGACATCTGTTTGGTGATCACACTTGGCCTCACTTCACTTTGTTGCAGAAATGCTTGTGCAATTGAACTTCTACCCTTTCATCAGTATTGTTCTTGAGGCACAACACCATACTAGGGCAGAGTCAACAAGCTGTGCCATAGAAAAACATTATTACAAAAGCTATCAGGTGCCATACCACTTATCTCAGTAGCCCAAGTGATGTTGCTTATGCTGACAGCTCACTAACTTGGCTAGTTCTATGTGTCAGGCTATCCTGTCATTTTTATTGATACAAATGTGAGGATAGTAGAACAACCTGTATTAATATAGTGTAATGCTCCCCAGTCCACAAATTGTATTAATATAACTGCATCAGTATCAATACATCATCCCTGATTCAGACAGAAGCAAGCCACTTTAGTACAAATTACATAAGCATTTAGAAACAACTAAAAGCAGCCCTACTCTACTGGCACTTCCATTTGGGGAAATCTCTGCAATCATAGTTGCCACTATTTTTCTTCAATCACAGCTGCTCTCCCTTGCCATTCCCTTGGCTAGTTACATGTGTAGATGTAATATAAACCACAATAAGATATTTTAACCATCAGGGAATGACTGTACAATGCTTCCTGGTAGTACCATAAAAGATAGGGGTGAAAATCAAAATCAAGTTATTATAGCTTCTACAGAGGTCTTTAATGGGTTCTAAGCAGTGGAACAGATAGATATAAGTGTGCCACACCCTCCTAAAACTAGGGAGCATCAAACTGTATTGATACAGGTTGTTCTACTGTTGTCCAACTGTATCAATACACATGCCAGGGTGTGGTGTGTGTGTACATACATAATACATTTACAATGGAACATACAGCAGCAGGACCTTGTATAAGCCCCATCACAGCTTCGCAACAGCCTGGAGTGCCCTTCATAGGTCGTCCTTGAGATCCTATAAATAAATCAGCACTTAAGTGAATGTATCATAATCACGACTTCCCTCGACTTCTTCTACCCCAATGCTGAGACAGACAAGGGGAAGGTTTTCTTTCGGATCTGAATCAATCCGCTGCTCAACCAACGACTCTACACCTCCAAGACTCATAGCAGGCTTGCAGAACAATCAGCTTACGAAGATGTGATATGTAGAATGTCGACGTACCACAAAATACTCGAGGCTATGGGGAAGAGAACTTGCCTGTGCGCTTTGTGCAAGCTGGCCATTTTCATCTCAATGATCCACACTATGGATGTTGAAAAATTCGAACATACCAAGATAGAGAACGTGGCATTGAAACCACCTTCCATTTGTGATGCCGGGTTAAAGCCTCGTTCATTGGTACCTTGCAAGCTAGAGTGCCATACTTTCGTGACGACACTGTAGGGAGCACCGGCTCCCTAGTACTGAAATCCCCTGTTTCGTTAGCTTCTGACAACCAGTCATCCTCATCATTCCATCCCGCACACGTTCCGCTGTCTGCCGCGTGCATCCCGTCTCACCTCGTCTCATTCTGTCACTTACCGCTCAGTCACACCAAACGGAACCGTCGTTCCGTGGCCGAAGAAGACCGTCCCGAGCCCGCAAGATGTCCCGTTCCCGTCAGTAAGTGCTCCTGTCCCACACTTCTATCACAGACACTGTAGAATAGCGTCGCCATCATGTATCCGTCTGATGGAACCTACTTACATAGAATCTCTTTTCTTTCTTTCTCGCGTGTCTCACAGTCTCGGGGATGCCCGGGACTATAAACTAGTGTACCTATGTACGTAAGAATCGATCTTTTACCTCTCCCGCTATTTTGTATGACCTCGCCGACGCTCGACAACGTCTACGACCACCACTGCCGCCGTTTCTACCGTTCCGCTGCCGTTTACTGCCGTCCGTCACCGCCATACCTCCCAAACCTGTCGGGAAGGTTGTATACCGCTCCAACACATTTTTGAGCTGTCAGAACACCCGGTTCCAGCTCGGAATCAGTAGGTTTTAAGTCCTAAAAAAGCATAGAACCTCACCTTTGTACTCTGAGTCCCTTGGGAAGAGCGTATCACACCTCCCTCATTTCTACTGACCTCACCTGTCGCTTCAGACAGGTTTACTGTTTTTCAACTGGAGCCCACCACGAGGGATTCAGCAGTGTCAAGGAGGAGGACGCTTAGGCAGACCCCTGCCCGCCAAGACCTTGAAGACACCCTTGAAGAATTCTGTAACCTCGACATTTCGGCTGACTCTGACTTCTTCCGATTGGTCAGTTCTGACAGCAATCAGTCACCTATCACACATTCTGTCACCCAGCAACCAGGTTCCATTCCCCGAAGGACAGTAAATGCCGACTCTTCCGTCATACATTCTTCAGCCGAGACGTGACCTAGGGTCCCGCGCCGTCCCTGGGCTTCAAACGCCAACATTTCTTCCACTTTGGAACATATAGCGGATCCTATTCCTGAAGTTACGGTATCGGCCTGCATCACCATTCCAGGGGCATTCCATTCCTCGCCGCCACCATCTTCCGAACCAACCAGCTTGTCTCCTGGTTATACACCTCCATCGCCGCTGACACCTCTTCCATCACCCTGTGAAACACCACACGCCGGTAACCTCGAGTCCCTGCAGGAAATTGTGGTAAACCCATCAGAAGAGAGTTCTAGAACCAGGTCATCTATCTCATCGCCTTCGCCTTTGTCCCCTCTGCCGACGCCACCAGAAAATTTCGAGTCGGAAACCCTGGGATCGGAAACTTCCGAGCAGTCTTCATTACAGGAAGACCCATCGGAACCGTCATTAGCTTTCCTTTTTGACACCCCGTCCCACTCAACAGCTTCATCACGCTCTGCAACACCCTCTCCGTCGCCGTCCAACTCATTGTCAAGTTCATCGTCAGCCTTCTCGCCACCAGCCCATTACATTCCACTTCCAAGACACAACATCCTGCTGTTGCAAAGACAAATGGCTGCCATCCAGATGCTGCTTCAGGGCACCCAGCATGCCCCCAAGTTCAACGGGACCGCCGCTGAGCTCACCTTATTTTTTGAAGATGTTGACGAATTAGGAGACGCAGCCCGGATCGATCCCGCAGGCAAAATTTGTGCCGCCATTCGGTATGCCGGTGTGACTCACGGGGAGCTATGGTGTTCCCTTCCCGAGGCTGCAAATGCTGACTGGCCGGCATTCATTGCCACCATCAAAGCTCTCTACCCCGGAAGCGACGGTGCCAACTGTTATGGTATTGCTGACCTGGAATATTTGATACAGGAATACCGTGTTAAGCTGATGCGCAATCAGGAAGATGTCGGGGAGTACCACTGGGCATTCATTACGGTCGCCAACTACCTCGTGACCAAGAACAAGTTGTCGGAACGGGAGTGCAACAACGCGTTCTTATACGGCTTCCCAGCAGATGTGGAGCAACGGCTTTGTGCCCGTCTTGCCATCGTAAAGTCGGATGTCCATCCCGACGAGCCGTATGACATGAAGGATGTGGTCACGGCTGCCACTTTCCTGCTCACTGGGGCCGCCCTTCGAGCACCAGGAATGGCCTCTGTCCTGAGGCCATCATTTTTGCCCCCTTCCGTGCCTATTAACATTAACACTCCCACTAGCCGTGCTCCCATGCTGCCAGCTCCTATGGTGCCACCACCATCCATTCTGCTAGCACCCGCCGTCAAACAAGAATATCAATTTGCCGGGCAAGGAGGACACGGCAACAGCCGTACATGCGCGTGGTGCGACCAATTCGGCCACTTTATGCACAATTGTGAGGATTGCCAGGCCTTCATGAATGCCAGGTGAATCACCCATGGGCGGGACGGCCGTCTGTACTTTCCCGACGGAACACCTATCCCGCGCATCCCGGGTTGCAACAGCATCAAGGCATGTGTCAAGCGGGTAGAAGCGGAACGTGCCACGTCCAGCAACAATTTCTCTTCTCCTTCAACATCATCAGCTAACAACAACAGGGACCCGCTGCCACATGTCACAGCAGGCATACTCGCCATCACCTGGCTCGACTCCGACACCATCCTCGACATCGACCCGTCAGCGTTCCACGTGACGGCAAATCTTTCATCATCCTGCGACATTGCTGATCCCGATTTTCAGCCATTCCTAGCACAGGCATGGGCATCTTTCCAGGCCAACAAGAACACCACCAGTGCCGCCAACAGCAAAGGCAAGCGCGTCCGTTTTGACGGCGTAGCTATTCCATCAATGCCGAAATGTGATCCCCACGCGGCAATGGTATCAGAAGAGATCGAATCCCCAGAGATTCGCCAAGCAACAGCTGCAGAATCGTCCCATTCCACATGCCATGCGACCCCACCGGCTACCACTGGCCCCTCCGTGCCGCCGATACAGCCTGTTTCATCCTCATCCCGCCCTGTTCATGCTAACCCGCCGTTTTTGGCGCCACCACCACCACAATATCGCTATAGTTTTCCACTTGAAGACGAGGCCGCACCAAAGCGAGTTCTCGACAATGTTCTCAGGATGCCCGTGTCCGTCCCGATCAAAGATCTGATTGCTGTCAGCCCCGACATTCGCAAGCATTTCCGTGACCTGACCGCCACCAAACAGGTGCTGGCCACCTCTTCCGTCCCATCAAACATTGTGCAAGTCAATGAGCTCACTGGCCGGGATGCCGAGCTCATCGAGCGCGAGTACGGTGACTGCGTCATCCGGAATGAAGAGGGCCTTATTGTGGCCCATCATAATCTTGCCCTGCGCTGTGTTGAGGCCCGCGTTGGGTCGACTAACCGCTCCCTCACCTGTGTATTAGACTCCAGTTCCGAGATCGTTGCCATGCCGAAACGGGTATGGGAAAGCCTCGGCATGCCTATCTGTTCCGACCATCAAATGACGATGTCGTCGGCGAATACCAACACCGACAGCACGCTCGGTGTAATCGAGAACCTCCCCCTCGACTTTGGCTCGGGACCACTACACGTGCAGGTACAAGTGGTAGAACGCGCTAACTTTGACATTCTTCTAGGCCGACTGTTCTTTTGTGTAATGAGCGCGTGTACAAGGGACTCACCCGACAGCTTGCAAGAGCTTGAGCTCTGCGACCTGAACACTGGGAAGCAGTACACCCTGCCTACCCACCCATGGTTGGAAGGCTGTCCCCGCTGCCATTGTGGTGCTGCTTGCACCAACCATCAAAGCGTGGTGGAGATGGGTTTTTAGGCGCTGATGATCTGCCGATTGGTAGGGGAGATACCACCGTTTTCATTCCGCCCCATTTTTGCCCTTCCCCGTTGCTCTCTCGTTCCGTCTCTCTGTCTGTTTTAACCTTCGCCGTCGGCGTTTCCGTGCTGTTGGCTTTGTATGCTTATCTGTCTTCTACCCGTTCTGCTTTGACTCCTGCCGCCTGTGCTGCTCTCGCGGACACTCTTATGTACGATATTGATACCCATTCTTTGGCCTACAAGCCCGTTGCTAGGAAGATTCGCGCCATGCCGGCCCCTCTGACGGAGGAGTTTTGTGTGCACCGCATTCTTCCCGATGACCCTTTAGCTGGCATGCCCGAGCCCCCCATTCATCTTCCCAATTTCATACCCAGTTCCCGTTTTACCCAAGAGCGTGCTGACACTTTACATCTTGATCCCGCAAATTGGCTGTGGCCTGAGGAACTCAAACTCGTCCGATGGCTCGTATGAGTCCATGAAGATGCATTTGCTTGGGTTCCGATGGAACGTGGCAGGTTTGACAAGTGGTATTTCCTGCCAGTCAAGATTCCGACTGTGCCTCACACCCCCTGGGTACTCCGCAATATCCCCATTCCGCTGGCTATCTACGATGGCGCCCTCCAAATCATCAAAGACCGCATCGCGTCGGGCATATACGAACCTTCTGTCGCATCCTACCGTTCCTGCTGGTTCTGCATCCTCAAGAAAGACAGGAAGAGCCTCTGTCTCATCCATGACCTCCAGCCACTCAACGCCGTCACCATCTGTGATGCTTCCATCCCACCACTTGTCGAACACTTGGCGGAATCATTCGGCGGTTACACCGTATACTCTATGATGGACTTGTTCGCCAGCTACGACCAATGCCCCCTTCATCCCGACTCCTGCGACCTCACCAGCTTCATGACACCCCTCGGTCCTCACCGCCTCACTACTGTTCCAATGGGGTATACGAATGCCATCCAGATCTATCAGGGCGACATGTGCTTCGTGCTGAAAGACGAGATGCCCCATCATACCTCCCCGTTTATAGATGACGTCCCGGTCAAGACAGTGGAGACCCATTATCAGCGTCCCGACGGGACCTACGAGACAATCCTCGGCAATGACGGAATCCGCCACTTCATTTGGAAGCATTTGTTGGTCGTTAACCACATTTTACAGCGTTTTCAGAATCTCGGGATCACGGTATCAGCGAAGAAGTTTGTGCTGGCGGCACCCAACGCCACCATTGTCGGCCACAAGTGCACGATAGACAGCCACGTTCCGCACGAGGACCACATTCAGAAGATCCGCAAT
This sequence comes from Tylopilus vinaceipallidus, assembly GCA_038089215.1. Lineage (NCBI taxonomy): Eukaryota > Fungi > Basidiomycota > Agaricomycetes > Boletales > Boletaceae > Tylopilus > Tylopilus vinaceipallidus. The sequence goes on from JBBPKK010000344.1 coordinate 25,995, forward strand.
TGGCCCGAGTGCCAAAACCTCACGGAAGTACAGGGCTTCCTCAGAACCTGTGGGGTGGTACGAATTTTTATCAAGGATTTCGCTAAAATTGCCTGCCCGCTGGTCAACTTGACACGGAAAGGGGTTCCGTTTGAGTGGGCCAATGCCCAGCAGGATGCAATGATTCGTCTCAAGGACGAGATCATTAAGTCCCCCGCGCTCCGCCGTCTTGATTACGCGAGCGGACGGGAGATAGTGCTCATGGTCGATACCTCAGTGATCGCCGTCAGGTACATTTTGTCACAGCTGGGAGCTGATGGAAAGCGGTACCCAAGCCGCTTTGGGTCAATATCTCTGATCGAAGTCAAGAGCCGTTACTCTCAAGCGAAGCTGGAATTATTTGGTTTGTTTCAGGCATTGCACACAGTCCGCACTTTCATCTTTGGTGTTTCTAATTTGATGGTGGAGATGGACGCCAAGTATGTCAAAGGGATGATCAACAATCCCGATCTCCAGCCAAACACAACCATCAACAGATGGATCGCCAGCATTCTTCTTTTTCAATTCCGTCTTGTTCACATCCCCACTGATCAACATGCCAGTCCCAACGGCCTGTCCCATCGTCCCCCATCGGACAAGGACCCGCCGGAAGACACCAGTTTTGAAGATTGGTTGGATGACGCTTATTCTTTCGCCATTGTTCTTTTGAATGAGCGTATTCCATCTTCCTTCTCTTTCCTTCCGCCAAAGGCTACAATGCCGACTATTTCCAATCGTTCCGTCCCGCCGGCTGCGGCATATCATTCGCTTCAGCCCACAGCCATCTTGTCTGTCTCATCCTGCCACATTCATTCCTTGCTCACCGATGTAGCTTCCGGCGCCCCATTTCACCCCATTCCGCGCTCGTCAAAGGCGAAGGCCAAAGACGAGCACATTGCACTCATCCGTTCATTTCTAGAGACTTTGGAACGGCCGCCGCAGCTTTCTGACCGCAACTATGCCACCTTCATTACTTCTGCCCAGCACTTCTTTGTGCTCGACCGCCGTCTCTGGCGCCGTGAGCCACACGGCCAGCATCAACTAGTGGTGTCGGAAGACAAGTGGTATGGACTCATTAAGGAGGCTCATGACGACCTCAGGCACAAAGGTGTCTACACCGTCCGTACCCGCCTTCTCCTTCGCTTCTGGTGGCCGATGCTTGTTGATGACGTCAAGTGGTTCGTCCGCATGTGTCACGAGTGCCAGCTCTGACAGACGCAACGGCTGCATATCCCGCTGACCGTCCCGGTAGTCGGTGGCCTATTTCACAAGGTCCACATCGACACCATGCTGATGCCCTGTTCTGGCGGGTATTGGTATATTGTGCATGCCCGCTGCTCACTCACCGGGTACCCGGAATGGCGTATGTTACGTTCCAAGAATGCCGCCGGCATTGCCGCCTTTATTTTTGAGGATATCCTGTGTCGATGGGGCCCTGTGGCCGAGATTGTTACTGACAATGGTTCCGCGTTCGTACAGGCCGTCGACCTACTCGCTGAGCGGTACCACATCCACCACATATGGATCAGCCCCTACAACTCCCAAGCCAACGGCATAGTCGAGCGCCGCCACTTTGATGTCCGGGAGGCCATCATGAAAAGTACCCCAGAGGAGGCCCCTTGGCATCGTGCCATGCCCTCCGTGTTTTGGGCGGAACGGGTAACTATATTGAAGGCAACTGGCCTCTCACTGTATTTTATGGTGCACAGCGTCAAGCCGTTGTTCCCATTCGATCTCACCGAGGCAACGTTTCTCGTTCCGTTGCCCGATACTCACGTTCTTTCGACATCGGAACTTATAGGTTGGCGTGCCCGGCAGCTGCAGAAGCAGCAAGAGGACTTGGAGAAAATCCAAGAATGAATCTTACTTGCATGCTACAAGTCGGCGGCGCACTTCGAGACCGCACACAGGAACCGTATCCATGACCAGGTCTTCCCGCCGGGACACTTGGTTCTTGTTCGGAACTCCAAGGTCGAGAAGGAACTGAACCGAAAGATAAAGCCAAGGTATCTTGGACCGATGGCCGTCGTTCGCCAAATGACCAGTGGTTCATATGTGCTGGCCGAGTTAGACGGAACGGTATCCAAGTTGCGATTCGCGGCCTTCAGGCTCGTACCATATCACGCACGGTCCCGGATCTGCATACCAGCGACATCATCGGTCGATGAAGACGAGGGCACATTGGAAGGAGAAGAAGCAGAAGGGTACGACGAAGAAGATGCCGTCTCTGTTGGTTCCGCCAATTCCGAATGAACTATACCCGATATACCATCATTGTATGATACCCTTCCATCCCAGTTTTCGCCCAGTGCCTCTGTTCCATCCCAGGTTTAGACCGGCATCTCATTCCCTGTCATTTCCATCCCGAGTTTCATTCAGAGGTTACTGCCTCATCTCACTCATTCCGTCCCATCTCACGTTCAATAAAGTATATGCTGTCTCCCATTCTGTCTTCATCTCATACTACCACAAGAACACCTAAAAACAATCAGAAAACAAAAAAGAAAAACAAAGAACACCATTTAAGCCTTCATTTCACTCATTCCATTTGTTACGCCGACAATACCCACAACTTACTGCCGTTCAGACTTCTCCCGTGCGCACAGTGTCGCACCCGTTTGTCATTCCAATACTAGATAGGACCATAGAACGAGCAGAGTCTTCCGTTTCCGCCGATGCCGTGCATTTCGTTTGATTTTCTTTTGTTTCACTCTAATTCCGTCTATTGACACTCTTTACTTTTCTTATTTAGTACCGACGGGACGAATACGGGCATCACACAGGCTCACACTCAGACGGGACGGAAACAAGCATAGATGCTACAATTTTTTATGGTACAAGCGACAGGACCGACTACGGCCTACCGGTTTGCTGCCAGTCCGCCAGCCCCATCTGCTGCTTCAAGGCCGCCAGGCCGGCGATCGCATCGTGGAGGGCGAGTTCTTGGTTCCGGTTTGCCGTCATCAGCGACCACAAATTCGCCTCCACATGGGCGAATTGCTCTGCGGCCTCTCGTGTCGCTGCCGCCGTCTGTGCAGGCTCTGCCTCCGCCGGTCCCGTTGCCGTTGTAGAAGGCCCTGTGGCCACCTTTGATGGTCCCACAGCGGCCAGCACCGGTTGAGCCAGTCCCACCTCTCATGCCTTTGCCTTTGCCTTTGCCTTGGGCTTCTCCGGCGGCACGTCCATCTCGACCTCTCCTCGGGCTACTGCACCCAGGATCTCTGGTGCCAGGCGGGCTACAGGTTTTAGCGGTCAGTATGGTCAACCTCGAGTAACATGGTGCTTACTGTGCATGCGACCGGCTCACTCGATGAGCCTTGGCTTCCCCTTCCCCATCATGGTTGCCTTTTTGCACCATACCTTCTGGTGCTGGCACAGGTCGCATGACCTGCCGACCCTTCTGCAGCACGGGCTCCACAGACAGGCGCAGACAGCGCATGGAGCGCCGTACACCACCCAGCCTTGGCAGTTCGGATCGGGAGCGTCGGCCGCGATGATCTCCACCTCATCTTCTTCATCCTCGTCGTCGCGGGCAGG
>JBBPKK010000345.1:0-29533 GCA_038089215.1 Tylopilus vinaceipallidus
TACACGCAAGACGGGAGGGACGCATGGTGAATCTCCCCCTCAATCTGTTTTCCAATGCCGCGTGGGCTAATGGCTCCACATGGTAACATAACCACGGCGCGGCCCAAAGACGCGAGCCTAGAGCAGATTTCCCATGCCAGTCGAGTCGCTGGAGAACAGCTTAGCAACAATTCTATTCAAACGTTTTTTAGCTCTTCTGGGGAAGACTCAGTGTCGTATGTTCCTCAAAGCTAAGACATTGTTATCACAAAGGCCTCGGGAGGAGCCGGGCGGAGTCAGTACAGCGCATAGTCCGTGTTTGAGCCAAAGTTTGTCTCAACCCACTCCACTGTGATTCGTTTGGCGGGGGTCTCCACATGCACCGACGGACAATTTATCAGGCTCGTTATTAGCACCTGCAAGACACATGCATGCTTTCGTCGAGCCGAGTCCGACACTCAAGCTGTGTACCGACTAGACCTTAGGTCACTGGCAATATGGCATCCGCCGGCGCATGCATCTCTGGTTCAAACATCCGACCTACTTTCAGCCCCATCCACCTGCTGTCACCCGACAATTTGTGATCGCCTGCCTCGAAAGCGTGGTTTATGATATGCCCCGACGTCCATGAAGGGTTTGTGGCCATGACTGCAAGGCTATCCAGGTGTGCATCCACCTCGGTTCCTTGTCATGCGGCCGATTCCGAGACGTACTATCAAGCCGTATGTAGAGTAACTTTTTGAAAAATTCTTATCCGCATGCCGGCACTTGAAAGATTGTAAGCATTCGACTACCGTTCCACGTTCGTGCTCGATATTCTTCCGTTGTGAGCCCTGCGCTTTCTACTGAATGTAGAACATCCACCTCGAGTGACTGAAAACTTGACAATGTACGAAGTGGTTATGGTCAGAAATCGGAATACGTGGCATATGTAGGCAGCGTGTAGGAACACAGTGGGACGAATAAAGGAAAGACTACCCTCGGATTCCGGGCGAAGCCAGGTAATGCAGCATCAAGATGACTGAGTCAGAATACGCTACGAGTGAATAGCTAGAGCATGCACCCTTTTTCTATGCACTTAGAAAGAAGGGCTTCGAAGGTAATTACTTTTATTTGTTGAATAATGATGTAACTCGTGTTCTCATGACGCTTTTGGCTTGTAGTATCTGTCTGCTAATCCCCCTCAGGCAGAAAGACGGGAGGTCAGGGGCTTTGTCTTGACTCAACGGACCTTTGTCTCATATATCAGTAGATATTTCACCGTGCCATGTTCGCCGGTACACATGCTCAGGGTGTTCTATACGTATTGCATCGTAGGCAGATGATCCCTTCATTTTCTTTTTGTCGTTGACATTGTATGCAGATTACCCACGGAAGGAAGTGAAGATCGTTTGTGATGTCGGCTCCGGTGTCGGAGCGGTCTCTCTGCCTCTTTTGAAAACGCACCCTCACTTGAAGATCACCAACCAAGACTTGCCCGAGGTTTTGGCTCAAGCAAAGGATGTAAGCGTTCATGCTTCATCTTTTGATCATGTAATCGGTTTGCGTGGCACAAGATGGCCTGCCCGTATTCGTGGAACGATCGAGGAGAACTAATGTTGTTGCACGACATAGCTCTGAGCCAAGGATTCACCGGAGGCGCTGCCAAGTAACCACGCCGACTTCGTTCCTCTCAATTTCTTCGAAGGTAACCCTGTCCATGTGCAAGACGTGTATTACATATGTACGTGCCGATACCTTTGGCCTCGTTCGTTCATTCAGCTCCGTAACATCATTCACGATTGGTCCGACGCACGGGGAACCCTTATCCCCACGAATATTAGCAAGGCGATGGCGCCTCACAGTCGGCGACTGATTCGTGCGTCGTCGCACGCCTTTCTCTCCGAACTCTGACCATGGCTGACGGTGTCCACAGACTGCGTTGTGTTGGGCTCCGTGACTGACGCTGCCAGCGCGACATCGAACGCCGCGCTCCGACGATCGCCGTCCCACTCGGGAGAGTGGAACGTCCGTGCGTACGAACTGGACCGGATGGTCTGGTTATCACGCAATACGAGGGAGGGCACGTTGGGAGAGCTGATCGCGTTGTGGTGCGTCGTCGACGTTTCTCTGATGATATGCTTCATCCCATGTGTCCTTGGCAGTTCCCGTGCAGGTCTGCGATTGGAAGAGGTACACGACCTTGCGGAGACTGCGGTGGTCGAGTTCAGGGTCGCCTGATGGTACGTATGCATGTCAGGTGTCGATCGCCGTGTTGGCTTCGTGAACTTGGTGTGTCTCCCATGCTGCAAACATTCACGCTGAGGGACCGGAGTGATGGCATCCGAGCGAGCATGTATGATCAGCCTGTTGTAGTAGCAGGAGTTGTATGTCACACATCCCGAGTATGACTCAGGGTCATATACACAGGTGGCCAATGCACGCACACTGCCCACGGTGGCTCAACGGCGCACCCTACGGCAACGCAGTAGCGCTACAAACATCCAAACCACTCGCACGTACTCTCAACTAGCCAGGAGCCGCTAGCGAACTACACCGACAGCAGATATATACGCGTGGATATGGTTAGGTATAAGCACTACTCTAGGGAAATTGCTACACGGCAACATCCGAGTGGGCATAGCGTACCAGCCTGGGAGACGAAAGCGAGAACGAGCAAACTGCGACTAGACAATCAGAATACAGATAGCAACGGAACGTCCTTGGGGGATATGCAATGAGACGATGTAACCACTATTTTTTCAGGCTCCAGAAAGCTACAAGAAAGCGGGGTCGTTAGCGAGTGGTGAGTATGAGTTGGAATCCAAAAAGTCGACGTGGATGCGAGCACTGGAGCGCCAATACAACATGAAGTGAACGTGTGATCAAATCGGACGATGCGATCTACCAGTCACTCAGTGTATCACGATCTCTTGGGAATCATCTTGGGGCGACGGTGGCGGACATTTAATTTTAAGCGAAAGCAAGCCGTCCTGCATCTGGACCGTGACGTCATGGGTCTGCAAACGCAAGCGTCCGTGATCAGCAACAACGGTAAGAGCAAGGGAGACACGGACTGTTGTTTCACTCGGCACGACAAACGTGCGCGACATGTCTCCCGACCGACGCTCCCTCAAGATATATCCATCGTCCGCGAAGTTTTGAGGAGACTTGGCAGTAACGACGACTTGCTTAACCCGATTCATGGGATTGGTCGAGAGGACGACGCTAACGTCGCTCTTGGATCGACCGGGAAGTTCACACAATGCAGTCAGGACGCTTGTTTCGGTGTCGAAGTGTATGTCCGTACGAATCACAACATTGACGCCAGTCGCCGAATAGCCTGGATTGACCAAGCCTCTAATGGAGACGCGTGAGCACCCCTCATCAAGAGAAAAACGAAACGCACTTGAATGTCGACACCATTTTGGCACTGATGGGAAATGCCCTCGACGTCGTTGACGTCGCTGGCGCCGAAAGCGGGGCAGGCATGATGGAAGTGCCCGCGGACGAGGCGTGTCTTGGATATCTCACACTCTGGAAGTCTTCAGACTCTCTCCTGGATTTCGCAATTATAATTCCAGCGGCACTTTGAGGGCGCCGATATGGGTGTGCCATAGCGCGAGGATCCGTATGCACGGGTGATATGCGTGCCCGTACCGGACCCACTGCGCTGGGGAATCCGCCTGTCGGGCCTGCGGACGACGGGCCCGACGGGGGGCTCGCGCTGGCTCCGACGTGATACACGCGAGTGGTATCAATCATGGGTGGTCTCATGTGCTCAGGCTGTAAGAGGGCCGGCACAGACAGATGGTGCAAACGCAGTCGCGGCTCAGCATCACCCTCAACGACATGACTAGATCCCGGACGTCTAGGATCCTGGCTGGGCACAATAGGCACTTGTTCTTGGAGTTGCACGGTGGTGGTTGACGTTGCCGGAGGGACATACGCGTCTTGACGTTGCTCTGGCTGATGCTGTAGTGAATGCTGTAAGACTTGCTGCTCAAGACGCGCTTGTTGTTGCTGTTGGTGTTGTGGGTCACCGTCATCCCAACGATACATTGTCTGGGGTGTTGCAGGCATGGAAGAGTGCCCAGGAATGTATGGATATTGATGCGACATGGAAAAAAGGGGGATTTGTCGGTACGATTTTCGCGTTCCGCCCTTTAATAGCGCGCCGCGCACCTCGTGACTCGCTAAGCGCGGCGGAACCGAGGCAGTGGTAAGTTGGAACTCCACCTCCCCGCCCATCTAGCCCCGCTGTCGCCTCTCGCAGTCGAGCTCCTGACGGTACATGTTGTCGAGAAACATGACCAGTCACTGGTTGAAGTCGCTCAGCGGTCTTGTTCGAATGTGCCAGCCAACGGCGGACGCAGTCACTATGGGCCAGCGGTCTCGCGTCGGGTGGCTGTGCAATGCATTGTTCGACGCATTTGGAACAAATGATGACTCTCGTGACGTGGAGGCTGTCCGTATGCCTCGCATCTGTCCTTTTGGATGCGCATGAAGATCAAGTCAATGATCCGCACGTGTAGGCTGCTTCAAAAGACCGTGCAACCGAAGAGGGATTCTTATTGCAACGCTCCAGTGACAACAAAACGTTCTTCGAGAGTCAGATATACTTTTTGACTGGTCGATCCATATTTCTGAGTAGTGATGACGCCATTCCAACAGTATATCGTCCATGCATGGTGCTCCACCAAGGAGTTAACAATGACCTCGGCTGCTCCTCCCCGACCATTAGAAAATCCGCCGCTAGATCTCCGATCATAACCTCTTTTCTACCAAGGTTGAGTCAGTGCTTACAAATTTTGCCTGGCCTCGTGTCCTGTCTCTGTTCGATCCATAGTTTTGCAGGGTCGGGTTACCAAAGTTGGATTATATGTTCGCCCAGTCCCATGGTGCCCGAACGTAGTAGACGCTGTGGATTCTTTCCTTGCGCTCGGGGCTCACGCGGCGGGTCGTTCCCAATTCACCATGCTGAAGCGAATACGTGCAGTATTGAAGCGGTTAAATAACCGAAAAGGTACGTATTACTCTCCTTCGGCGCGGAGCACAAGAAATTAATCTTCATGACAGCCGAGCTGTTGCGATCACAGGCTGATTTGATGTTCGCAAAATTCCAGCAAGGAGGGAGCAATTACATCGACCAAGCAATTGTCTTGGATCGAAAAGCGCTGGAACTCTACCCATCCGACCACCCCCACCGTTGGGACGCACTAAATCAACTTCAGCTTCACCTTCTGCGTCGTTATGAGTGCCTCGGAATGATGGAGGATATCGAGGAGGCAGTTGTTCTGGGGAGGAGAGCGCTCAACATTCATCCACATGGCCACCCAGACCTGTTAATGTGCCTCGACACCGTTGCGCGACTCCTCTCAGACAGGTACAAGAAGCTCGGGAGTGTAGGTGACCTCGAGGATGCCATTGTACTTGGGCGGGAAGCGCTCCACGTATCTCCACCAGGACATTCAGACCGTATAACGCGTTTGGTTAGCGTTGCGGTCGATCTGCACGATCGGTATGAGAAGCTTGGGAAGATGGAAGACCTCGGAGATGCCATTGTCCTTGCCCGAGAAGCGCTCAACCTCTGCCCACAAGGACACCCCGACAGACCATTGCGTTTGGACAACGTTGCAGTATATCTCTCCGACCGGTCCATGAAGCTCGGGAGCATTGCAGACCTCGAAGATGCCATTGTCCTCCGGCGAGAAGCACTGGACCTCTGCCCCCAAGGGCACCCAGACCGGTCAATGCGTTTGGGTAACATCTCGGTTTATTTGCGCGGTCGGTATAGAAAGCTTGGGCGGATGGCAGACCTGGAGGAGGCCATTGCCCTTGCGCGAGAAGCTCTTGACCTCTGCCCACAAGGTCACCCAGACCGGTCTATGTGTCTGGCCAATGTTGCGATGAACCTGCGCCATCGGTACCGGAAGCTCGGGAGTATGGAGGACATGGAGGAGGCCATTGTCCTCGCGCGAGAATCGCTCGACCTCTGCCCGGTGGAACACGCAGATCGGTCGAAGCGCTTGGCTCACGTTGGAATGCAACTGCGCGATCGGTACAAAAAACTTGGGGGAATTGCTGATCTTGAGGATGCCATTCTGCTCGCACAAGAAGCGTTGAATGTCTGTCCGCAAGGACACCCAGACCGGTCATTGCGTTTGGGGAACGTTGCCATATATCTCTCCGATCGGCACAGGAAGCTTGGGAGGATGCGAGACCTGGAGGAGGCCATTGTGTTTGGGCGAGCAGCGCTTGCTCTATGTACCAAGAGACACCGAGACCGATCACTCCATCTGGACAGTGTTGCGGGCTATCTCTACGATCGGTACGGGAAGCTTGGGGAGGTAGTAGACCTAGAGGAGGCCATTGTCCTCGGACGAGAAGCGCTCGAACTTCGCCCCCAGGGAAACCCACACCGGCCAGGGCGTTTGGGTAATCTTGCGATTCATCTGCGCGATCGGTACACGAAGCTCGGGAAAGTTGCAGACCTCGAGGAAGCCATTGTCCTCGCGCGAGATGCACTCGAAATCTGTCCGCAAGGACACCCTGACTGGTCAATACGTTTGGGCGACATTGCAAGCCACTTGCGCACTCGGTTTACACAACTGAAGCAACCGAGGGACCAAGAGGAGGTATTCGATCTTTACTCCCGGCTAATGAATGTGTCGGAAACGGTGTTCTTGTCCGATTTTCATCTTTCCAAAACGTGGGTCAATGCAGCCGAGGAATTTTACCATCCTACTACCTTCCTTGCATATCAGACGGCCCTTCGCTTGCTCACACATTATATCACCGCCCTACCTTCACTGCCCCAGCATTTATCTATCCTCCAGCAGTCCACATCGTCACTTGCAGTGGACGCTTTCTCGGCCAGTCTTCGCCAGAATCATCCTGAGAACGCAGTCGAACTACTTGAACAAGGGCGGGGTGTCTTTTGGAACCAGCTTAGTCGTCTTCGCTCCCCCTTGGACGATGTTGCTGCGTCTGGCACTGTGGGAAGTGTCCTCGCAGAAAGGTTTGCCCAACTGACGTCTGAAATTCGTGATACGATTGGTTCGCTTACCAGCGCCGACCGGCACGACAGGTTGTGTTGCCTGAACTTCGAAATGCAGAAAGTAGTGGCCAGTATTCGCAACTTGCCCGGACTCGGACGTTTTCATCTCTCCCCTCTCTTCTCCGACCTCCGACACGCAGCTAGAGATGGACCTGTCATCATCGTGAATGCAAGCGACTATGGCTGTGATGCTCTTGTCATCTTCGCTGATCAAGACCCAGTTCACCTCCCGTTGCAAATCACGAAAGCCCGTGCCCGAGACCTGGCTGCGGAGCTTCAATTGTTGACCTTGCGTGCGAAAACGATGAACGTGGCCAGAGATCTTTGCCTGCTCCTACGGGACCTCTGGGACGAGGTTGTCTCTCCAATCGTTGATTTCCTGCTGACAGCACATCCACCTCGCTCTCGAATTTGGTGGTGTCCGACTGCCGAATTCTCTTTGCTGCCGTTGCATGCCGCTGGGCCGTATCGGAGGGGCCCTCCGAACCTGTCCCATCTCTACACCTCATCCTATACCCCAACTCTTTCCGCGCTCATTCGTGCTCGACGGCGCGAACCATCAGATTCTGCCACGGGAGGAAAACACTTTGTTGCGGTAGGCCAAGCAAAGGCCGTCGGCGAGAGCGAACTCGTCTCCGTCGGCCGTGAACTCGTCAGCATCGCTCAACGCATTCAAGGTCTCGCCAAATTTACCCCCATCGAGGGTTCGGACTCGTGCATCGCCCGTGTCTCCGAAGAACTCGCCAAGAGCGCATGGGTCCACTTGGCTTGCCACGGTCTCCCCGATCGACAGCGTCCTTTCGACTCTGCATTCGCGTTCCACGACGGGCACTTTACGATCGAACGCATCATGCAGTGTGAGTTGGACAATGCGGAATTCGCGTACCTCTCTGCATGTCATACCACGGTGGGAGACGAGGAGAGTCCGGATGAGGTGATCCACCTCGCCTCGGCGATGCAGTTTGCCGGGTTCCGGTCTGTCATCGGGACGATGTGGGCCGTGGACGATGAGCACACGACCAAGATCTCGTCGGCGTTTTACGACCATATGGTGGATGCGTCGGGACGTCTCGACTATACCCGTGCGGCGTGTGCGCTGAACGAGACAATGAACACGTTGGAGGATATCCCATTTGACCAGCGCATTCTCTATGTACACATCGGTGCCTAGTTTACAGGTGGATTTTTTTGTCTTGCAGTCTGCCCCCCTTTCCTTTGTTTACGCTGACCATATGCATCTGCTATGCGTTATACGAACGACGCCCGCTCGAAACGTCGCTTGGTTCTTCGAAATTGCAACGGACACTTACTGTACCTCGACCGCGTCGACGCACCCTATCAACGACGCCAACGACACCGCGTCGTGCACCCGAGCCGCGACCAATCCATCCGTCGCGACGCGCTGGTACTCGGCGCGCGACACCGGCACAAGCACGAGCGCGCCAAATGGCTGCCGCAGACGCGCGACGAACCGGAGCGCCTGCGTCGTCTTATCCAGCGTGCCGCTACAGTACGCGTGCTCTTGGTCGAGCAACGGCCGAATCCAGGGGTGGATCAAGCAGAGGTCGTCCATCCCCGTCAAGTCGTCCGTCGTTGTGAATGTCACCTCGCCAAAGAGGGTCGTCGTCGCGTGATACGCACGACGCTTCGCGATGGGATCTGGACCTGGCGTGCGGACAAGTTCGGTGACAGGGCATACCATGCCAGCAAGTCGGAGTCGACTTGCGGCGAGGAACGGAGAGGGCAGTGCCTTGAGCTGATTGTATAGCGTCTCCGCGAGAGACAGGTCTGGCAAGGATGAACGGAGTGCCAAAACGATGCTCTCCATCTCGGTCGTTTTCATGGGTTGTGGGACGTGTGGCGGAACAAGCTGATTGTACACCGTGAGGTCCACAGGCAGGCAGCTGTTGTAGCTACCTGCACGGCCCATCCAAGCAAGAATCGACACATCCCCCGAACCTGTTAGGATGTGTTCCAGGGGTCGACCGATGGCGCGGTCACCTTCGCCATATATGACGGGGATGGACGCATTGAAGATACCGAGCAGCAAGTAGGCAACGTCTTCCATGAGGGTTGTGTGCCGTATTGAAGCCAGAAAAAGCTTCTCACGCACCCTGTCAAGGCCGGGTCGTAGGACAGCCATCTCCTGGGCGGACACCCCTGTAACCTGCTGCATTTCAGAGACGATGACGGGGGATTCTTTGTGGTTGTACAAGTCCAAGCCAAGGTATGGCTCCCAGTCCTCAGTATAGAACTGGACGGTCCCGGCGGCGACATACTCTTGGTAGGTCCATCCTCGAGTATTCCATATACTTCTTCGAAGACCAACGACTCTTGCAGTATAACATTGCTTAGCTTGTCCACGCAACACGTGTCGCTCCAGGCCCACCGAAAGCCGAGAGAATGCACGAGCGCACAAAACTTGTTTAACTTGACGTTCGTAGGGGATCCTTCCAGCTGGTAGACCGAGACATTCTCGACCTTCTGCAACGAAGGTTCGTCTTGCTCCCATGTGTGCGAAAGCATCACATATCGGTAAAATTCGTTCACTGTGCTCCAGATGCGCGCATGGTCCAGTTCCGTTATCATTGAAGAAACCAGCTCATTCCAGACCGGGAGTGCCTCGAATGCAGCGGCTTGTTGTTGCTTGTCAGATAGGCATCCAGTTTCAGTGTCAATCAGCATGCGCGGCATTTGGCGGAGAGCTTGGTTGACGATGTGTCGTAGTGTGGGTCTGGCATCTGAATACTGAGACCGAAGTTCTATGGTGATACAGATCAGCATTGTATGTTATTAATATGCAAACGACGACTGACTGCGAACGTGCTCCTCTAGAGACTGTTCCAGCTTTGAAAGCATCGCGTCGAATACATCAACTGCTTCCGCATGCCGTCCCGCGTGCAAAGCCGCCAGCCGACGCTCATAGCCTAGATGAGATGACGGATTCAGCTTGATCACCTGCATGATTCATTATCAGTAGTTTCTCACTCATGAGCGGGAACCTATACCTCGTCAGCATCATTCAGCGCATCGCTCCACGCGTTCATCATTGCTCGTGCTTTGCTCCGCTTGATGAGGATACCCATCCGGTCCGCTCCGTCAAGCGACAACATAGTAGAAAAATACTCGTCTGCTTTTTCATAGTCTGGAGATTCCATCGCGACAGCTGCAAGCTTCTCCAGCTTGGCTGTGCATCGCAATTGAAAGTCTACGCGAGACGTTCTAGCGGCTTTCAATTGTTTTATTCGTGAAGCTACTCACCATCTTCCCATTGCACCGACACAGCTTGATTGTCCGACTTCGTTCCTCCTAGTTCACTCTTCATCCTCTTGAAATAAGTGACAGCATCTGTGATGCGATTGTCGTGTTCAAACATGTCGCATAGCGTCTGGTATACAACGGGTTTTGGAAGATTTTCCCGAAGCACAAATAGGCTAAGTGTTGAGCTCCAGGTTGTCGTACAAACCATACTTTGGAAGCGACACGGAATACTTCACTAGCGGAGCCAAGACTGTCCGCCATTCTTGCCCATTTCATCAACACGCTTTTCGGGGCAAACAGACCAAAGGCCAAGACGGTTGAGTAGGCTGAAAGTGCTTCCTCACATTTTCTAAGGCTCGATGCCTCATCGCCGATCATCTCCAGTTTCGATGCGCACCGGTTAGCAAATCCTAGGAGAGTTGAACGGCTTATACGACGCACGATACCGAAGCTTACCAATACACCATTCGGAGTGTTTTTCTTGCGCCCCCTTACCTATGGTATGCAAGATCTCCGCAAAAGCCGAAGCTGAATCAAACGTGCGACCATCTGCATAGAGAGCTTCACAGTGATGCATCTGCTCATGCACTCGCAGAACCAATATGAGAGTATCTCTCTCCTGTGCCGTTTGAGCAAGCAGATCACGAAGTTGCAAATTTGTCCTTTTGTGAGACTCAAGCAATGCATATAAAATCTCTTCCTTCTGAAGGGCTGTACGTTGGGTCATGGCGAGTTCATCACGAAGAGACAGGACGGTGTCCTCGAGGCTCGCAATTCTTTTGTCTAAAGAGCCAGGACATCAGTGAGGTTCCATTCAAAATCCTGCTGGACCCACTTGAGCTTTCGTCCCGCAAGCGAAGAGTGGCACCGAGGGAGTCAATGGTTGCATCGAAGCTATCCCTTTCCTGGCGAGTTGTAGCCAATTCGTTGCCAAGGTCTTGGACGGTTTTTTCGAGACGTGCGACTTCACTGTCTAGTGGACATCGATAAAATGAAACATGGTGCATAGATGAACGAACCTGAACCCTCCTCAGAACGACCATCCTCTTCGCTGCTGCATGAAACCCGCTATTTCCGTGCAAACCAAGTAAAATTTGCGATCAGACGACAACACCAACACCACGTATCTTCGACGCAAGTGTACTCACACTTTCCAGATAGGTGGAGGGAAGGATATCACGGAGACGTACAAGGGTCATTAAAGTGCCTCCAGCGATGACGAGGTCATGATTTACAGAAATCGCCATGCGATTAACAGTGACGTTGGACTGTATGACGGTCCCGATCTGCTCGTGTGTCTTGGTATCCCAGAAGGAGACCGACGAACCATTGGCTGCTGCGATGAACGCATCGTTGCCTGCCAACGCGATGCATTTCGGTCCCAGGTGACTGTGAATATACCCGGGCCATTTCAAGAGTTTCTCGCCAGTACGCGTGTCGACATAGTTTATAACACCGTCGCGGGATAAGACAAACAGCTCCTTGCCGTTGCTCGCCCAGGCGAGGGACCGGTTGCATTCCGGGTTGATAAGGATTGGAACATCGACGAGGAAGCAGCCATCCCTACTGTCGTACACCTGCACGGAGTGGCGAAGCAGCGTGGCAGTAGCGAGGTGATTTCCATCGGGCGAGAACTTGATGTCGACCACTGAGTTGTCGTGTTCCAAAGGGCCGAGCAGGCATTCTCCTAAACGCGACCAGACGCAGGCCGTACCGTCCGGGGATCCCGTTGCGATCCTAGACCCGTCGGGGGTGATGTCGACAGCGTTCACCCCGTAGCTGTGGCCCTTGAACTCGACTGCCCTCTCCTGCCATGGCGCGTTCCATACTGCCACAGAGCCATTCATGAGCCCAGCGACGACCCACTTTCCGTCGGACGACGCGGCAATGCCCCAGACGCCATCGCTCACGCTCATCGGCAGCCCAACTTGCATTATCCGCCCATCCTCCACTGCCCAGCGTTGGATGCCGCAGCCCGAATCGCCGCTCCCGCTTACCACGTGCTTCCCATCGGGGAGAAACGCAATTGAATATATGTTCCCTCGGGCATCTACCAGTGACATTCTAACCCTTGACCCTTCCTGTGGGCGAGTAAGACTTGCATTCAGGTCTTGAGCCCACCATTGGCGTCAGCGTCGTGCATATCTTCGGGTTTTCTGCTCACCGTTCACCGACTCCCCAGCTATTCTTCGAAGCATCCTCGGCGAGGCAGTCCAGCAATGAAAAAAAAAAAAAAGAAAAGAAAAGAAAACGGCACTCAACGTGGTATGTACTATATGCGCGTCCCGTTCACACAGGATTGTCTCTGGGCGCTCATCTTCGTCCCACGACGTAACGACGCGATGTCAGCGACGTGGTGTGCTAGCGCACCTTCCTCCATCGCGCTTGAAGGCGACCTCGCTTCGCGTGGCTACTAGACCCCATGAAGCATCATCGATGTGTCAGTACGTCCGCTTCGATTCAAGTAACTTCTTATCTCCATGTGGGCATCTCATCGAGATTCCAGTTCTTGACCCAGCTCTTCCATGGTCGTCGCATGTATGTCTAGCACGACCGTGACGACGACGCTGATTCAAATCAGCCAAAACCAGCGATGGAGTGTCCAAGCGTCTGCTACATGACTTGGCCTTGCAGGGTGTTGTCCCCGAAAGCACTGATGTGTGACGGCATCTGAACCATCTCTGCACCCATCCGTACCCGATTAAATAGCCTCGTTTTTGTAGTCCATAAGCGACCTTGATAATACAGTAGACACCTTTCCAATTATCACCCTGGGCTCTCGTACTATCCGCAGCCACCTCCTCGCCTGCCATGGCAAAAGTTCAGATCTGAATGCAAACGTGCCTCGCACCAAGTTTCGATACACCATACACGACGCCGACGAAGGAAGGGAAATTCAAGAAGACCAAACGTTCAGCCCGACGCCTTCACCGCCCTTCTTCCTCCCTTTCCACCACATCTGACACCTGCACCGGTCTCGTCCCCGTCCCCGCCGTTGACGACGAAGCCGTCACGCCCCGACTGTCCGCCCTCGACCGCGACCGGGTCAACGTCCCCGTCTCCGCAATCCGTCCCCCGTGCTCGACACTCCCCCGCCGACTCCCGCTGGCATTCCGCCACCCCGACCCGTGTACCCCCGACCCGCGCCGGCTCAGCGGCGCCGGCGAGCCCTCCCGCTGCTGCGGGAAGTATGACACCACCGGCGACCCATACGACGACGACAACGACGGCGGGGGCACGCTCGGATACGTCAGCCCATGTCCCGTCACCGCATACGGCACCACCACGCCCGACTGCACGCTCGACGACGACGGCGGCGTCGTCACGTGTGTCCCGTTGCTCGTGCTCAGCCCCCCACCCCCACCGCTGCTGCCCAGCGCGCCGTGGTGCGCCGACAGGACCGGCGAAAACGGAAACGGCGACTCGGTCGACGACGGCGAGTGCGATAGCGGCGTCGTCGTCTCTGATGCGTTGTGCACCGGTCGGTACAGCGACGACGACGGGCGCGGGATCGGCACGCCGTGCGTTGGAATCGGCACCGCGTGTGTCCCCGTCGTCGTTGTCGTTGTCGTCCCCGTCGTCGACGAGGTCGTGGCAGGATGCTGACCCGCCCGTGCACCCATCCCTACCGAGGTGCTTGGCGACGACACCCCCGACGTGGCCGACCGGCGATGCGTTGGCTGCGAAAACGGATCGCTCGGCGTCAGTCCCACCAGATTGTCCACCGACAACCCGAGCTGGCCGATCCCACCGTCAGCCCCCACACACGGGCACGATCAACGAGGCACGCACCCGCCGACGCAGCTCGAGCAGCTCCTCGCGATAGATTTCGTTCAGCCGCGCGATCCGCACGTAATCCCGCTCGGTGTCGACGAGCCGAGTCCGCAACTGCTCGTTCTCCCGTCGCATCGCTTCCAGCATCACCTCGACGCTCGGTGCGGTGGAATCGTGCGCCGTCGCTGTTGTCGCGATTCCGTTGGCGTGGGCGTGCTCCCCGCCGCTCGCCTGTTGTGCTTGCGCCCGTCGGAGAGCGGTCAACTCCCGATTCAGCCGGTTCACGTGCGACTCGCTTTCGGCCTCGAGCACGTTTTCGAGCTGGATCTTTTCCTCGCGGAGCTACAGGAACGAAGGTGTGCATGAAGCGACTGCAACAGCAGGGACGAGACGGACCTGCTCGAGCTTGCGCGAGAGCACGTTGATGATGCGCTCCTCCTCCGCCTCGTACGCATTGATTAGACTCTCTTCCCGCTTCAGTTGGTTTGTCGGACTCGCTGTCGAGAACCGACGGATGGGCGAATCGGACATGTTCCCTGTCCTTGGTCTCTATCTATTTCCTCGTATGTAGTGGGGATGAATCGAGATGCACGATCGTCGAGTGCGCTGTGAGTGCTGTTGTGGAGTGGATGGATGTGGCAACGCGGAAA
This sequence comes from Tylopilus vinaceipallidus, assembly GCA_038089215.1. Classification (NCBI taxonomy): domain Eukaryota; kingdom Fungi; phylum Basidiomycota; class Agaricomycetes; order Boletales; family Boletaceae; genus Tylopilus; species Tylopilus vinaceipallidus. The sequence goes on from JBBPKK010000345.1 coordinate 14,704, forward strand.
AAGAGGAGCTTCGTTGCCACCCAATCTTATGTACGGAGCCGGCTTCCGCTTCGACCCGTCCCCGCCACCACGACCATCGGAATAAACAGACTACATTTTTGGGGCACCCGAGTCTAGAAGTCATAGCCCTCCACCTTGAACGTCTTTCCATACTGCAAATACCCCTCCATGATCTTGAGAATCGAGTCCGGCAACCCCATGCTGAGCAGCGTAAACGCAATCTTGGCATGCCCGTGTATCTGCCCCAGCTTGAAAAACGACCGCGCGATCAACGTGGGGTACTGCATCTTACCGTCAGCCTCCAGCAACGCACATCACCGGCATCCACGTACCGTCATCTCAGTGTAGTCTGCATACTGGTATGCGGCCACGCGAATTGCCGTCTGGATCGTCCGCGTAATGTCCCCCTCCTCGGCATACATCTCCAACAACTTGGCCCACGGCTTTTGCGCGTACCGCGCCGTCTCGAGACACCGCTGGTACGCCTCCTTGGCCTCTTCCTTGTGGTGCAAACGCAGCCCCAGGTCGCCCAAAATCTCCCATTCCAACCCCGTCTTGCGGTATGCCACATGCTGCGTCTTGAAATGAGCCACCTCGGCACGAAAGATGGTCCACACGCGCAAGTCCTGCCGTCCCGTCAGACTGGACCGCAACCTACCAGCGACGACGTACCTCGTAGAGCACCATGAACAAGTTGTCCAACCACCGCTCACACAGCCGCTTGTTCGTAAACGAAAACGCATCCTGCCCCGCCCGCCCAGCCGACTCGTTCGCCTCCTGATCCGGCGAGACAGCCGCTACCACCGGCATCGCAGGCGGACTCGACACCTCCCCCTCCCCATTCACCTTCTCGACCCCGTTCCGCCCCGCCCCTACGACCTCCCCATGTGCCGCCGCCGCCAACTCCTGCTCGATCTCCGACTCGGTCGATACCCGAATGATCGGGATCCCCACGCTCAACTGCCCCTCGGACATCCCCGACTCCTGCGGACTGTGCACGCCCCGCGTCGACGCATCGTCGTCCGCCCCACTCGGACTCGTGTCCAGGTTCAACGTCCGCCCAGGTCGCGCCACCGTGCCGTCCTCGTGAATGACCACGCCCCCGTCGATCGTGCCGTGCAGATCCGCCTGCGACTTCTGCATTCGGTATTCTTCCTCCATCACGAACACGGCACTCCGGGTCTTCAACAGCTCGTCCCACCCAATCTCGGAGACGAGACGTGTCAGGAGGGCATATGCACGAGCCCAGGTACCCCTGAGCCCAGGTGCGGGCAGGCGGAGCAGCGCGGGATCGGCCTGGGCATGATGAGTGACAGGCGAATACCATATATACCGCACACACCTCGTCGTCCTCCGTCTTTTGCTTTTCGGGCAATATATCCCCAATCTGCCTTTTAAACGGCAAATGCACGCGCGACGTCTGAATCGGCCTGTGCACGTCCTTGCCATTATACGTAAACATCGGGCACGAGTTCAGCGTGAGCAACGCCTGCGAGCATAGGCGTCATCCCTCCGAACGCGACGACCCACAACCCACGCACCGACTCAAAGTCCTTGGTGTCAATGTAGAGCTCCGTCAGCCTCTCCCAGGTCACAAACTCGCTCGGCGCACAGTTGACCGCCTCCCGGGCCAGCTTGAGCGCCCACTCTGCCCGGCCCTTGGACCGCAGGAAATCGCTCTGGGTGTGCAAGAGCGTGTACGAGTGCGGCGTGTGCTTGATCGCCGCCGACATGATCTGGACCGCCTTGACCTCCTCGTCTACGCTCGTCCGTCAACGTGCCACACAGCGCCAAGCCAAACAAGCACGCACGCATCCCGATGTAACTCTTGGCCAACAACGACGCCACCTCGGGCTCCTTGACCGCCAGCTTCTCAAACAAGTTGGCCGCTGGCTGATACCGCCCGCTCGCGCCGAAATACTTCATTACCCCCGCCGTCAGATGGTTCGAGACGACCGTCGCGACCTGGATCTCGGGGTCCGAGCCCACCTGCCAGCCTATATGCGCCCGGTCGGTGACGCCGTCCGCACGCACGACAAGCGAGACACCCACCCTTTGTGAACAGCGCCTCGACGGCCTGCAAGAACCGGACCTCGCCCTCGCCCGTCGTGATCGGGTCCAGCTTGCGGTACGCGTCCAGCCCGTAGCTCGAGTCGTCCGAATACAGCACCGCGCGCAGCAGCGCGGACACGTACGTCTCCTGCCACATCTCGGGCGTCGCCTCGTGCCTGCCGCCCGCGTCCGCGTCAGCAACCCAGCGCAGCGTCGACGTAGCACGCACCGCTCCCCGCGCAGGTCGACCACGTACGCGTGCACGCCCCCGGGGATCTTGACGTCCACCCGGACGTCCACGCGCGAGAACGCATTGAAGCAGCAGTAGCACCCGTGCCGCACCTTCCACACCGTCCCCTTGGAGAACCAGGCGGGGGTGTCCTCGATGGCGTACGTCAGCGAGTTGATGTACGCCGCGAGCGAGGCGGACGAGCTCGCGTCGACCCCGGACACGAAGTGGAACGAGCCGAGCTGGAACGAAAGGAAAAAAAAAAAAAGGGCAGTGTGAGCGCATCGGGCTAGGCGAGCGAGCGACGGCGCCGACGTACGTCCCGCTGACCGGCCCTCCCGGTGCTCTTGATGACGTGACATAAATCCGGCGGTCCGAGTTCGCGAAAGGTCGCTGTGTGGCAAGGGCGTCTCGATCGCGATCCATGGCAAGCGAGGGAAGGGACGCACCTAGGCTTTCGGTACGCGCGGTCAAGGCATCCCCAATATCGACCTACAAAAAAAAAGTAGAGTAAACTCCAGCATCACCCCGCCAGCATTGGACGCACTTCAAACAACTCTGGAACATCCTTAAAGGACGCCTCTGCCATCGTCGTCGGACGCGTTGATGTGGAGTTGGGCAAACAATATCGACAGGGCAAGAGTTGTTTGTTTCCGAGGCCGTTGCCAAACAACGTTGGCGTGAGATCCCATTCGCAATTCCATTCGATATGCTATATACAATTCAAACACTAGTGTGTACGTGTGACAAGAGGGTAAGTAGTAACTTGGGAAACAAAACTCGGCGCGCCGGCTCGTGGCGCGTTCAGTACGCTGAAAACTAGGACCGCAGAATATTCAATCAGAGTACGTATACTTGGAGACAGGTAGAGGAGAACGAGCGGGGAGACACCGATCCGGGTGAAAAAGGGCGAAAACGAAGTTATGTAAATGGGTAAAAAAAAAAAATCTACCGAGGAACGTGAGTACAACGTGTCAAGAGAAAACGGGCTCATTTCTTGCTCAACGTCAGACTGCGCATCGATTCTTCCAAAATGTCCGTTAGACAATCCTTGCCCATCTTTGTGGACGCGGACGACGTGGACGATACTGTTTGTGCAGGCGAGGGGACACGGGGAAGAGGGGCATCGACATCGACCACCTTGACGACGGCGCGGCCCTCGAGAACCTTGCGCACCTTTTCTGCGTCCCAGTGTTTGGTCGCAGAGGCATGGGAAGATGAGCCAGAAAAGGCGTCCCAGAATGCACTGCCAAGCTTGCTGAAGATGGTCTGGCTGGCGATTGCGGCGGCCGTTGCCTGGTCTTTCGACGGCAACCTGGGAGAGGAAGACGGTGTCGGGTAAGCGGCCTTTGATTTGGACACCGAGCTGAAAAAGTGGGGCTTGAGGTTGCTGGCCAACCCATGGGGCTGTGTAAAGGACTGCGGTTGTGGCTGTGGTTGATGGGCATGTTGCTGCGCAGCCATCTTTCCCCACAGTTGCATGCGGTACGCATCCAGTGTCTTGAATGTAAATGGATTGACATCGGCAAAGGTGTCGAACGCGCCGACGCCATGCCCAAAAGAGGAGTTGAGGTTGTTGAGGGCAGGGTTGATGTTGGCTGCGCCTTTTTTCTCGACAAGGCCATGGAAGGCGGCAGGGTTGAGACCGGGATTGAGGTTCTCTTGGAGGGCGCGGGAACGGATGGTCTCCTCGTAAAAGATGGAGGGCTTGAGGATGGGGCTGCTGGCGGAAAAGGGGGTGGAAGCCTGCTTTGAAGCAAGCACGGCGATAGGGGGGACAAATGTAGTGTGTACGGGAGTGACACCGATGCCTCCGAGACCGCCCCAAAAGGCACGGTTGCTGAGCCTGGGAGATGTGGGAAGATCCTTGTGCGTATTTGGGGTGAGGACGGGAGAAGACGTGGCGGCGGGTGCTGCGGGTGAGGGTGTGAGTGGAGGGGACGCAGGAATTGGTGGAAGGTCGGCGGGCGGGGGGAGGTCGGGAAGGGCGCGGCCTTCGAGAAGGCATTTTTTGAGGGCCGCAATCTCCTGGCGGAGGGCAATGTTCTCCGACTTGGACGAGCCGAGTTCCGACCGGATGGCATCGATGAGACGATCACGCTCCGCGATGTCGCCCTCGAGGGTGGAAATGTATTCTGGAGGGCGAATGAGACACTGTGCGCACAGGAGAGCGGCGGGTATACCTTTGCGGCGGACACGGAAGTTGCGAGCACTGATCTTGTTACGGAGCTGGCGTTTCTCCTTGCTGGACATTTTCTTGTACTCTTCCGGGCTGGGACGCCAATCCTCTGGCTCAAGAATCTTGAGTGGGGAGGCGTCCTTCTTAGCCTTTCCCTCCCTAGTCTCCTTTTCTGGGAGAGACGCCTTCTTGATACCGCCAGACATGACCGTGCCCTTGCGGTTCGGCTTGGACTTTGGTGCCGGGGGGAGCTCGTCGTCTGATTCTGGGCTGTCGTCGTCATCAAAGTCGGATGGCGCCTTGGACGTTGCGGGCGTGCCGACGAGCTGCGGATCGATGGCGAACATGGGGAGGGGCGAATGGGATGCGGTGGACGAGGAGGCGCCCGGGGACGTGGCGGTCACACCAAAGTCGTAGACGGGGGGCAGTTTCGAAAAGTCATCGTCGAGGAAGAGGGAGAACAAGGCGTCGTCCTGGCTCGCGGACGGGGCCTGGTCGAGATTGAAAAAGTCGTCGAGTTCGAGCATGTCTGTCGATGGCCACAAACTCAGCTCTGTTTACAAACTATCGCCCTCGGCCATCCCCGGATTAGGTCATCACTCGACTGTACGCGTCATCCCCTTCGGCTGCCTTCCATCGGGCTCGATCCGTTACGTTGCCCCACGGCGCCTGAGTCAGTGACATAGCTCGTACCTGCGCGGAATACTTACACGACCGAGGCAGTCGAGCGTGCAAACACCACAAGCCTATCCAGCTGCCTCAGCATCTGACTAGCATATTCACACGCGAACTCCCGGGGTCCCAACCGAGTCAGAACAAGTGTTCCGGAGCACCCCATCAGTGTTGCCACTTCCAACACGGGAACGACACCATGTGCGAGACCACCCCTGAATGATCCCCACTGACAGTGCTCCGAACTCTTCGAAGTTGCTTTGTAGGCAGGTTGGTCGCTTACTCGCTCCTCGACCTCCCTGTACGACGGTGTACCGTTCCCGCTTGGCATCATGACGCGTGACACATGCGGGCCCAGTGCTCCGAAACATCTGTACATACCTTCCAGTTCAAGCACGACGCACGCAACAGCGCAGGAGTCACGCCGTCCATTTCAGAGTCAAGTTGGGTACCTGGACTGAAACATGTATCATGTGAGCGGGCGAGGGATCCTCGAAACGCACTGGTCGCCCTTCTGGTGCACTCGGGGTAGCAATACCGGGCACCCTTCGCAGAGATAGTTCGCTCATCAAGCAGCTGCGACTCGTCATGAGGCAGCGTCACTATGGATCCAGTCAGTCAGGCTTCCGTGCTAGGGAAGAATCAACGGGTGGCTGGCAAGGGCAGGCACACGCCAGCTCGAGGCGCGCCGCTTTGCTTCCAGCAAGCCTTTCAGAGTTGAGTTATGTCTTCCAAAGATTCGAAGAGAAATTTAGCGCATACGGGCGAGATCTGGGAGGCATGTAAGGTGCAAGAGATGACCCAACGCGTCTCACATGACGCAAGCCAGTCAGCAAGCTCGCATTTCCATTCCCACGGTTAATCGAGTTTCCATTTTCAAATTCTACCTTGACCTTCGTACGTTCGGTCGAAGTAGAGCGGCCCAGAAGGTATTGTATGTGTTTCGATAGAGAGTAACCACGGTGCTATGCAGAGGTTCTTCGGCAGATGGCTTATATTTATTCCGGCCACATGGCGGTAGCATGTAGGTGCTCCATCAGATTCGTTGCCTCAGCGTGCACAGCGCGACTACAGCTTCCTTCCAATCCGCCATGTCGAGCCTAGGACGAGTAGCATCGGAAGCGTCCGGTAACCGAGCTGGTACGTGTTCTCCTCCCTTGGTGCGAAAAGTAGCCACTGAGGTCCGTGTCAGCTGAGCGTGCACAAGCGCATACATTTTTCATAAGGTTGAAGCAAGCATGGATCACCTATTTCATTGACCTGGCAGTCGTCCGGGAGCGTCGTCGATTGGAACTATCCCCACTCGGTCACCCTGGTCGTAGGAATTCGCTAAATCGACTTCAATATTATCTCCGACGTCGTTATGTGCATCTGGGAAACATGAGGGATATGGAGGAAGCAATCGTCGTGGGACGGGAAGCGCTTGACCTCTGTCCACAAGGACAACCCAATCAGTCAAAGCGTGTGGGCAATGGTGCCACCTACTTCGTCGATCTATATCGGAGGTTCGGGAGGATCGCAGACCTTGAAATGGCCATTTTCCTTCAACGAAAAGCGCTCTATCTCTGTCCACAAGGACACACCGACCGGTCGATACGTTTTGGAAACCTTGCCATCTCTCTCTCTGATCGATTTCGGAAGCTCGGGGGGATTGCAGACCTGGAGGAAGCCATTGTCCTCGGGCGAAAAGCTCTTGATCACTGTCCACGAGGACACGCCGACCGGTCGATGCGTTTGTACTACGCTGCCGCCTGGCTCTTCAATCGATATCGGAAGCTCGGGGAGATCGCAGACCTGGAGGAGGCCATTGTCCTGGGGCGAGAAACACTTGATCTCTGTCCACGAGGACACACTGACCGGTCGATACGTTTGGGCAACCTTGCCATCTCTCTCTCCGATAGATATCGGAAGCTCGGGGGGGTTACAGACCTCGAGGAGGCCATTGTCCTTGGGCGAGAAGCGCTCGATCTCTGTTCACAGGGATACACCCACCGGTGGATGTGTTTGGGAAATCTTGCCTTCGACCTCCTCGAACGATACCGGAAGCTCGGGGGGATCGCAGACCTCGAGGAAGCCATTGTCCTCAGACGAGAGGTGCTTGATCTCTATCCACAAGGACATACCAACCGGTGGATGCATTTGGCCAACCTCTCTGTCTCTCTCTCTGATCGATTTCGGAAGCTCGGGGGGATCGCAGACTTGGAGGAGGCCATCATCCTCAGGCGAGAAGCGCTCGATCTCTGTCCACAAAGATGCACTGACCGGTCGGTGCGTTTAGGCAACCTTGCCATCTCTCTCTCCGATAGATATCGGAAGCTCGGGGGGATTACAGACCTGGAGGAGGCCATTGTCCTCGGGCGAGAAGCGCTTGATCTCTGTCCACAGGGACATCCCGACCGGTGGATGCGTTTGGAGACTGTTGCCATCTGTCTCTCCGATCGATGTCAGAAGCTCTGGGGCATCACAGACCTTGAGGAGGCCATTATCCTGGGGCGGGAAGTGCTTGACCTTTGTCCACAGGGACACCCAGACCGTTCACTGTGTTTGAGCAACATTGCACGCCGGCTCTCTGATCGATATCGGAAGCTTAGTGTGCTCTCAGCCCTCGAGTCGTCCCTTGCCCTTCGCCCTGCCGCGCTCGATCTCTGTCCGCAAGGACACCCTGACCGGTTGATGCGTTTGAGCAATATGGCCATCTCTTTCTGCGATCGATTTCGGATGCTGGGGGGGATCGCAGACCTTGAGGAAGCCATTATCCTCGGGCGAGAAGTGCTCGATCTCTGTCCACAAGGGCACATCGACCAGTGGATGTATTTGGAGACCGTTGCCATCTTTCTCTTCGATCGGTATCAGAAGCTCTGGGGGATCGCAGACCTTGAGGAGGCCATTGTCCTCGGGCGAGAAGTGCTCAATCTCTGTCCACAAGGGCACATCGACCAGTGGATGTATTTGGAGACCGTTTCCATCTTTCTCTTCGGTCGATATCTGAAGTTCTGGGGGATCACAGACCTTGAGGAGGCCATCGCTCTGGGGCGAGAAGCGCTTGACATTTGCCCGCAAGGACATCCGTACCGCTCATTGTGTCTGAACAACATTGCACGCCGCCTCTCCGTTCGATATTGGAAGCTCGGAGGGATTGCAGACCTTGAGGAAGCCATTGTCCTTGGGCGAGAAGCGCTCGATCTATGTCCACAAGGACACACTGACCGTTGGATACGTTTGAGCAGCGTTGCCTCCTCTCTCTGTGATCGATATCGGAAGCTCGGGGGGATCGCAGACCTTGAGGAGGCCATTGTCCTTGGGAGAAAGGCTCTCGATCTCTGTCCACAAGGACACGTTGACCGGTCTATACATTTGGGCAGCGTTGCTCTCTATCTCTCCGATCGATATCGGATGCTTGAGGGGATCACAGACCTTGAGGAAATCATTGCTCTCGTGCGAGAAGCCCTTGACCTCTGTCCACCAGGACACCCAAACAAGCCAATGTATTTGCACAACCTTGCGATTGAGCTCACCAATCGATATCAGAAGCTTGGGGGGATCGCAGACCTCGAGGAGGCCATTGCTCTCGTGCGAGACGCACTTGACCTCTGCCCACAAGGACACTCCGACCGCCCAATATATTTGAGTAATTTTGCTGCCTGTCTCGATTATCGCTACCAGAAACTTCAGGAGGCAGGAGACTTCGAGGAAGCCGTTGAACTCGGGCGACAAGCCCTCGGACTCTGTCCACAAGGACACCCAGAACGACCGAGATTGTTGTGGACCACTGCGAACCGCTTGCGTATTCGGTTTGCACGATCGAAGCAGTTACCGGACAAGGAGGATGCGTTTAATTTTTATTCCGAGCTGGCGGACGCACCGGGGATGGTGTCCTTTCCCTATTTTTATGCCTATAAGGACTGGGTCAATGCAGCCGAGGTATTCCACCATTCCACCACTCTTTTGGCATATCAAACATCCCTTCGGTCGCTTACTCAATTTATCACCGCTCTACCTTCATTACCACAGCATCTATCCATCCTCAAGCAATCCACGTCGTCGCTCGCGGTCGATGCCTTCTCAGCTGCCCTTCGCTATCGTCACCCTGAAAATGCAGTCGAGTTACTCGAACAGGGCAGGGGTATCTTTTGGAACCAGCTCATTCGCCTCCGTTCCCCGTTGGATGACGTTACCACGTCTGGCCCCGCGGGGAAGGCCCTAGCAGAGGAGTTCATACGACTAACATCAGACATTCGTGGTGCAATCAGTTCACCTGGTGCAGATCAGCATGATAAGCTGTGTCACCTTAACGCTCAGCTGCGTAAAATAGTGAGCAAGATCCGCGACTTGCCAGGTCTCGCGCGTTTTCATCTCTCCCCCCTCTTCTCCGATCTACGATACGCATCTATTGGTGGACCCGTCATTATCGTGAATGCAAGCCGATATAGCTGTGATGCCCTTGTCGTCTTTCTCGACAGAGACCCAGTTCATATCCCCCTACAGATCACCAGGGCCCGCGTCCGAGAACTGTCATTAGAGCTTCAGTCCTTGACGTTGCGTGCGAAAACAATGAATGTAGCGAGAGATCTTGGTCAAATCTTGCGGCAACTCTGGGACGAGGTTGTTTCTCCCATCGCCGACTTCCTTCTGACGATACATCCTCATCAATCCCGTATTTGGTGGTGCCCCACTGCCGAATTCTCTCTGCTGCCATTACATTCCGCTGGTCCATATCGGAGTGGTCAGCAAAACTTGTCTCACCTCTACACATCGTCCTATACCCCGACCCTTTCTGCGCTCATCCGCGCGCGATGGAATCAACCGTCGACTCCCGCGACAGGAGTAAAACATTTTATTGCCATAGGTCAAGCGAAAGCTGTCGGCGAGAGCGAACTTGTCTCCGTTGGCAGCGAACTAGTCACCATTGGCCAACGTATCCAAGATTTCGCCGCCTTCACACCTGTCGAGGATTCGGATACCTGTATCTCTCGTGTTTCTGAGGAGCTCACCAAGAATGAATGGGTCCACATGGCTTGTCACGGGCTCCCTGACCGGCAACAACCTTTTAAGTCTGCGTTTGCTCTTCATGACGGGCACTTTACAATCGAACGCATCATGCAATGCGAGTTGAAGCAAGCAGAGTTTGCATACCTCTCCGCATGCCACACCACGGTCGGGGATGAGGACAGTCCCGACGAGGTAATCCATCTCGCGGCTGCGATGCAGTTTGCCGGGTTCCGGTCTGTGATCGGGACAATGTGGGCTGTGGACGATGAATATACAACCCGGATCACGTCCATGTTTTACGAGCATATGGTAGACGAGTCTGGACGTCTCGATTACACGCGGGCAGCTTATGCACTCAACAAGACGATGAATACGTTGGTGGATATTCCGTTTGATCAACGCATTCTGTATGTGCATATTGGCGCCTAGTTTAGATGCTTTTTTCTGCCTAAAATTTGTCTCGCTTTGCTTTGTTCATACCGCCTACCTGCTGCTATTATCGTCTATATTATCGGATATTCGAAGGGCCAGACGCCTGGGTATCTGTCTTCCGGGAAAATGGGTTTGGGGTTGTTGAAGTGATCCAGGAGCCTCTGTCCGTCGGGACTGCGCGAGAATTTCCTGAGCTTTTGGATGAAATGTTTCTGCGTGCTCAATTCGTTACCACCGATGAATAACCGTGATATTTCACTGAGTAGGTACGACCTCATCGTCGGTGTCATGGAGTGAAACCCAATGAATAGGACCGAGAGCCGACTCCTCGGGGCCACAAGCGGACTTAGTAAATCAGAGAATCCCGAGGCACTCCGCTTGGATGCAATTCTTTCAAACTATCACTACGATGCATTCAACAACAGTGGGATTAGTGGATCATGGATTTGATCAGTAATGGTGCATCAGAATATAATTATATTCTAGCCATTTTCTGACCCCTCCGTATTAGATTTCAAACTTAGTCACAGTAAAAGGTAGCGGAGTGCCCGTGCAGCAGCTTCAAGTCTGACATCGTTCAGCATAGATGAAAAAGCCTGTGTTCGGATATTAACCACACCATCAGATCACGTTACAAGTCTGTTCAGCAGATTGGCATATATATAAACTTGTTTGCGGGGGGGCGGTGCATCATAGAGTACGTTTTGCGTTTGCGTTTCATCGCAGGACATGTGCACTCATATATGTCCTTAGACTTTTCCACCGTCTCGCGCGGACACTGACATAGTAGGTGCTGCTAAGAGGTTCCCGAGGATTCCAGAGAGGCGCAGCCGTACTGTACCTCCGAATATTTGTTGCTTGCTTTCGGCGTTCAAAGTGAACCCATGTAGATGTCATGCATGCCATAACTACACTAAAGACAGGTTCACCGCATGATAGGTGCATACGAGTAATTGGAACCCCCCGGACTCGGACGCAGTGGCACGTTTCTCGGTAGCAAACGCTCAGAGGGAGGCGCAGCACTACTAGTCTGCTAAACAAATTTATAACGTAATTGGCACAGGACTCCTCGGGAGCTACAGGTTCCGGTCACTCTGTGTTCTGATTGACGACCAGTATATACCCGAACACAGGCTTAAAGCCATACTATTCCCCTTTGCCCCTTCTGAACGATGTCAAACAGGCTGCTGCACAGTTACTCGGCTACCTTTATCGCGCGGGGCTCTTTCTGTGGTAGGTGTGACTCCGTGATCACGTCGTGTGCCATTTCTCTGACTCGTGCATCACATAAATCAACAAGACTATTGCGCATGGGGATCGGTTGCGGGCATAAATTGAGGCGTATATAATCGGGGAGGTATTTTTCCTTCGTTACTTGACCCTCCATGTCAACTCTGTCCGCGACCGATGCCGACGGGGCAGATCCTTCCCGTTCCCCAAACCCAATCAGGCTGGGGGATGATTTGCACAGGGCATCTAAAGTCAAGTTTGAACACGAAAGCGATTTGAACCTCGTCGACGAAGAGGAAGAGCAACTTCATTCGAATTGGGTGACGGGGCTCTTTGGAAAGCAAACTGGTCCCCCCCGCGACCCCGATGCAGTCGCCACGAGACGTTCCGTGTTCGATAATCCTCATCTTGCACCATTCTATTGGCCAAAGAAGGATTACGAGAACATTCATCGCTTCGACCCTGCAGCGAGATGGACTTACAGAGAAGAGAAGGTGAGCGACTAGGGAGCGCGATTCCCCTTTGACCGTTGTTGACCGACGTCAAGGCACTCCTGCGCAAGGTCGACTGGAAGATCATGGTCATGGCCACTATCGGGTTTTCTGCGCTCAATCTAGATCGCTACAACGTTAATCAGGCAAACTCGACAAATTTCCTTTCTGATTTGCACTTAACTACAGACGGTGACTCCAAATGACCTTCTACTTTGCTCGAGGTGCCTAATGATGCTATTGCCGGACTGGACTAGACTTCAACTTGGGGAATACTATCTTCCGCCTTGCATTTCTTTGTGCAGAGTTACCTTCTCAATTAATCTCGAAGCGCGTATGTTGGTCTCGCATTCATAATTCCTTTTTACGATACATAGCCGTCAGGTCGGGCCAGATCGCTGGATACCCACCCAGATATGTCTCTGGAGTGAGTACCCTGCTGAGTCAGACATCGTGGAACGGCATTGAATGACTCTGTAGGCATCGTCTCCCTTTGTCAATTTTGGCTTACAGGAAGGACATCGTTCCTTATGTGTCGTGCATTGCTCGGGTACGACGCGCTGTCCCTTTTGTTATTCGTTGGCCATACACTGACGCCGTAAGCAACAGGATCCTTCAAGGAGGGTATGACATGGCTAGCCTTTCGCTCGAGAGTTTGGCTAAGCTCGTCTATTCTAGCTACATTCCCGACTTGATCTTATATATGTCCTGTCCGTGACTTTTGCTGTGACTTCCTCCTGTACTGACGATGTCTTCCAGACTTTTACACAAAGAATGAGCTTCCAGTTCGCTTGGCTGGCTTTTGGATGTCTATGAACTTCTGTGCTATTGTCGCTAGCTTCTTAGCGTTCGGCATTCTCCATCTCGATGGTGTTTCCGGCAAAGCTGGGTGGAGGTAGGTCTTGCACACCACATAACAGTGTCGTCTTGTCAACCCATATTGTGAAGGTGGCTATTCTTAATAGAGTGAGTGATTCAGTCCTTCTACAACTATCTATCACACTGATTGATTGCATCGATAGGGGCCTAATAACGTTTGCCATCGGGGTCGCCTCTTTCTTTAGCATGCCTCCGTCTCCCACGCAGACGAAAGCGTGGTTTCGACCAAAGGGATGGTTCATCGAGCGAGAAGAGATCATCATCGTGAACAAGGTACTTCGTGATGACCCAACGAAGGTGATGAATAATGTTTCCTTTGTATAATCCATACTAACCGTTAGAAGGGTGACATGCACAACCGGGAGGGGCTAACTCTCAAGAGGCTTTGGACTGCTATCTGCGATTATGACTTGTGGCCAATTTATATTCTGTGAGCATGGGTGAATATTTTGTGTTGGCTCTCGACTGATACCATTCACAGTGGGCTTATGTTCGGAATACCTGGCACCCCACCTGCCAACTACATTACTCTCTTACTTCGAGATGAGGGGCAAGTGAATGTCGTATGCTCGCATCGATTTTTTACTGACTCAGTTCTCTAGATTCAGTACATTCACTACCAATCTGTTGACTATACCTTACCAAGCGTTGGGAATCATCACCATGTTTCTTGTTGCGCTCGTGTCAGAGTTGGTGAATGAACGTACATTCGTGTCGATGACGGAGAATTTATGGATCTTACCATTCCTGGTGGCGCTGTACGCTCTGCCGGCGAACGGCAATCCATGGCTCTTTTTCGTCTGTATTACCCCCCATCTGTACGATAACATATTGATCTATTCGCAGGGATTGGTTACAGGGCTCCTTTCATATCCGTATGTCTCCCTTGATTTAGATGATTCGGTGGCTAACGTTCTGGCCGTAGGTATGCCCATCCGATTCAAGTATACTTATGTGCCGAATCAACAGTCTGCAGGAACTGAGATGTATTCGTAACAGGTCGGATGGTGCTCCAGAAACTCGGGTGCGGTAGCGAGTCGCACCGTCAACGCATCCTTGTACAACATGTGCGTTGAGGCTCCCCCTCATTTGTCGACATATTGACTAATGCCCCCCGAGGTTCTTCCAAGCAAGCAACATCGTTTCTGCTCAGATATATGTCGCAAGCGACGCGCCCAGGTGTACGTCTTCTATGCGTTTTGCGAGCATATCATTATCTTTCTTCCTCATACCACAGACGAACGAGGAAATAGAACATTGATCATCATCTGTTGCCTCAACATACTCGTGTTTTACCCCGGTACCAAGCTATACTATATCTGGCGGAACCGTCAGCGCGCCAGAATTTGGGATGCTATGACGCCCGAGGCTAGTCATGTCCTACGGGGTGATAAGATGCGGAGCTGACCTGACGACTGACAGGAAAAGGTGCACTATCTGGACACGACAACGGATGTTGGGAATAGACGTCTCGATTTCCGTTTTGCGCATTAATTTTAGCGCACAGTGACGGGGTTCATCGCGAGCGGATGGCTATGTGTCGATTTCAACCTCACACATCCTAATGGGGTGCATTATGTACCTGAATAGAGTCCGACCATCCAGTACGGTTGATTAGTGAGTGCGTACACATACGAAAGTGGGGTGCTTACCCTCACACGTCCTAATGGGAACGAA
>JBBPKK010000346.1:0-29515 GCA_038089215.1 Tylopilus vinaceipallidus
CAAGAACGGATCGAACAGGAGCGGATTGAGCGGGAGAGAGCGGAGCGCGAGCAGGCGGAGCGAGAACGCGTCGAGCGGGAGCGGATCGAGGCCGAAAAGGCGGTCGCGGTCGCTGCTGAAGCCACCACGGCCGTCGTCACCGGGAAGAAGGGCAAGAAGAAGACGAGTAAAGTCAACTCGCCAATCGACTTCGCCGATACGACGGTCGGCAAGAGCCCAGGACACCTCGCGCACACGCTCAACTCCGTGTGGGGATCGCAGTCCAAGGCGGTCACCCCAGCTGCATCGCCCTACCCGTCCGCAACGCGATCCGTGGGGCCGACGACACCTCACAGCGAATTCCCGCCACCGGAACCGTCCAAACAAGTGGCGCGGGAGCTCGACGCGACCGCGCAGGTGACCATGAGCGAGTCTCAGAGCGCCTTCTTCTCGGAGACCACCGCGGTGGAGACGCACGAGTCGATGAGCATGTCAACGGGACTGGCCCTCGAGGTGGCGCAGATGCAAGGCGTTGCCCAGGCCGAGGACCTAGGGCCTGGACACACCCCTGCCGACACCATCCCGCCCGAACAGCTCGCCGTCTCCCAGATTGGCGCCACCACCGAGATGGCCGAGACGGCTGTTGCAGAAAGAGTGGAGGCGTCCGCGGTGCAGGAGACGTACGAGCACGCCGAGCATGCCGAGTACGCCGAGCACGCCGAGTACACTGAGCATGCCGAGTACACCGAACATGCCGAGACGACGACGGCTGCCGCGGCGACGGGCGTGTTTGACACGTTTGGGACAACCGACACGACGGCCGAGCACGCTGATGCTGTGCAGTCATCCTCAGCGTTTGGTTGGGACTCGTGGGGTAACACGGCCAAGACCGCCACGACGACGGCCGCGCACACGCTCACCGAGTCCTTCTCTTCCGCCAAGTCCACGGCCAAGTCAGCGTTTTCGTTTGGGTTCGGGTCGGGTGCGACCGAGAGGAACAGTACGTGGAACATGCCTACCGCGCCGTCGCTGCCCGCGTTTGGCGGCATTGGCAGCATTGGTGGCATTGGCGGCATGGGGTCCGTCTTTGACCTCGGCGTAGGCGACGGGCAGAAGGAGATCGAGCTTGGTTCGATGGAAGAGATGGGCGGGGCGGAACAGAACGGAGCCCCCGCCTTGGAGGGTGCGAGCGAGGGCAACGCCATCCCGGCGCCCCCGCCCGCCGAGCAGATGGAGCTGCAACAGGCGGCTGAGGCGGCCGTTGCACCGCTAGAGGGTGAACCGCCCTCAACGACGGAGCAGAACACGACGGACAACCCGACCGACCCAGCGGCGGACGAAGAGCAAGAAGACACTGGGTTTGCCCCGGCCGGTAAGAAGGGCAAGAAGGGCGGTGCGGGGGCAGCAGCAAAGAAGAAAAAGAAGAAGTAGTGGTGGGCAAGCGCCTTCTAAGGACTCGTATGGAGTGTTTCTTGATGTGTGTTTGTTCTTCGGTGATACCGACGCGTGTTGTTTTAGTTACCCCTATGTATGTCTGAGTTGTAACTCACCTTTGCTTGTCGACCACAGAACGTGATATGTGTACTGAAATCGAATGGTAAAAAGCGTCAATGGCTCGTGATGCATCGTAGGTAACTAACTAGGTCAACGGGGTATCATACAGTAGACAAAATCCAATAAAGGGAGAAAGCAAGGTATAGATAACGAAACGCCAATAGATCATCCAAAGTGTGCCTCCCTGTCATCGGCCGATCGTGCGATTGCTCACTGCATGCTCATAGCTTCGCTTCCGAATGCGACCGTTCTCGGCCGGAAGAGGCAGCCCCGCTTTCAAACTGAGCGCGCTCGCGTTCTTCTTGGCATCGAGCGAGAACGCCATGTTGACGGACGGCATGCTCAACCGCCGGATCCAGCCCTTCGGTTTCTCGGGCCGGAGGAGAATAGGAGGCTCGGGCGGACGCAGGTCGCGCTGCGTCGGCATCGCCTTGTACTGGGCTACCGAGCACGTATCGCAGCCGCAAAACGGCGCGTGGTCCTTTGACGGCAACACCGGCGAGCGCGAGGGCGAATGAGACGTGGCCGGACGCATCGTGCCCGAGCTGCTCGTCGAGGAAGGGACATTGACGTGCGTCACGCTCTGAGAACCACGCTGGTGCCGGAACGGACTCGTCCGAGGACCTCTGGGCCCTTCGGCAGTGGCGTTGGCCGGGTCAGGTCGGGAATGGAGGTATTGGAACCGATCGCGCTCAAAGTCGCGCGTGCGCTGGTTTAGTTCACGTTCGCGCTGTCGCAGCTCGTACTCTTTCTCCTTGAGTTCGAGCTCCGCTAGCTCGTCGATACGCTGCTTGCGCCTTCGGAGCTCGTTCTCATCGATAGGGATATCAAGCGGGGACGTGCATGGGGTATCCGTCGGAAAGCGCTCAACGATAGGGGACGCTGTCCGTCGTGGGGACATGGGCTCGTCAGCCGGTTGATATCGAGATGCAATCTCAGAAACGCTCTTCGGTAACCGAGGAATATCCTTCGGTGCCTGCGACTGAGTTTCGACCTGAAAGAGAGGGGAAAAGTCAGCAGGCAAAAGGTGGAGCAGAAGAGAATGACCAACAGGCCGGATGTATTTACTGCGCAAGGCTGCCACGTTACCTCCCGCGCTGTGAGTGGAGTCTGTGCGCTCAAGATCCTTCCTCGCAGCGTCAACGCTATGACTCTTGAATGCGCTTCTGTTGTTATCAGAGTGGACACCGAATTCCTTCTCAGTGGAAGAATGCTCTGCCTTTTTGAATGATGACGCCGGTCCGGTAGGTTTGTCGGAGGGCGGAGGAATACGAGCGATCAGGGAAAGACGTCTTGGTTTTTTCGGGCCGGCTCCCGCCGTTATCGGCCTGATAACCCCCTTATCCTCGGGCAAAAGGGTTGGATCAGGAGGCGCTTCTGAGGACTGATGGGAGCTCGATGGAGTCCGAGATATCTGCGAATACTGTAAAGATTTAGACGTGTCCAGACCGGGCGATTCTGGGAGGTCGGGGACCGCGGCCTGTTTGGGAGGGTCAGTCAACGCAGGAACAGGTGGGACTAGAGCACCCGGAGGTTGGTTGGGACTTGGGCTGCCTGCCCGAGAATGTACAGATTGCATAGTTGGGAGTTGGACTCGCTGTCGTTGTAATTCCGCCTCATTCATGGTCAAAGGTACAGGGAAGTGGGTAGGGGGGAAGGGGAAGGCAGAAAGCGTGGTGATCGAATTCATTGAACCTTGGTTCTGATCAGCCATGCCGAACGGTGACCGCGGTGGATCGAGGGATGTTACCGCGGACACTGAGACTGATCCCGGACTGCGATTGGAGACAGGGGGGACGGGAAGTGATCTCCGTGCTGGAGTGGAAAGACCAGTCTGCCCCCACTCTGAAACTGACGTAGCAGTCGGTGGCTGCACAGGATCCGAAGGCGCCTGTGGCAGGTCATCGGGAAGTGGTCCGGTCCAAGCCCCTTCACAAAGGGAACGCCATTCTCCGAGGGATCCGATAGTAGGAGAAATGCGACGCATACACTCGCAAGTACGAGACCACTCGGCATCCGCTATGCGCGAGACACTTGTGGCTACACTGAATGTTACCAAAGTGTTTTGGTGAGTGACATGGGCCGCATGGTTGCTGCCGGTATGATCACTCGGGTTGCCATCATGGGGCACGTGTGGAAGACTCACTGCTTGTCCTGAGACATTTCAGGGCCAATGACGCTAAGGAGATTGATGTATCGAGCGTGCTCCTCGCCCGCGTCCTTGGCCCCTTTTTTGGACTTCTTTTCGTAGACTTGACCTTGGGGCAGAACAATCGGTCGCCTTCAAATGACATGAGGAACTGGAATGGATTACCGGCTTGCTTGATGCGAGCATTGGAGTCGTTCATGCGCTCGTCGTGTGCCTTTTCCTCTTTCTGGGAAGTTTAAGTAGAGGATCTGACGTCTGGGACCGAACTGACCGCCAGCTTCTTGAACCACTTTTTCACCTCTGAGCGGACGCTATGGGACTCCTTCTCAGCTATCTTTGCAAACTTGCCGTCGACGTCCGCCAAGACCTCGAGAATGATGGAACTCGCACCAAAAGCGTTGGCTGATAACGCAACAAGGCTCAGCGGAAGTCCCGTGCAACAGTGGGGACGCACTCGCCTGCGAACTGGGCGTTCGTCTTCAGTCCTGCGACATCCCTGAGTGCCTTGGCCAGTTTTTTCTGGATGGCTGCGAAGGCGCTGGCAGCGTCGCAGTAGTCGCTGAGGACCCCCGAGAGCGTCTCGATTGTGCGACAGGACTTGTGAATGTCCTGGCGCTCCATCGGCTGCACGAGCGCAGACATGTCCCCGCCAGAGCCAGCGCTCTCCGTCGTGCGGCGAACGGACTTTGAAATCCGCAATCGGACACTCCCACCCAGCTTGATCACAGGGACGCTGGAAAGGTCAAGCTGGCTGCTCCGCTCGTCTCCGTGGGCGACCTGATGCGACGGGCTTCGACGGTCTCTCTCTCTCCGCCTAATGAATATTTTCCAAAAGCATTGCACAATTATTTCTACCGAGCCAATCGTTCCGAGCGTCCTCCTTGCCTTCGGGGGGACTGCGACCGTGAGCTGTGACGTCGTCTCCCACCGGCGCTCTCCCCTGAGGCATCCCTTCGGACGCGGTCATTTGGGGGCAACCGCCCAGGCATGAGCTCATCGCTTTGCCCTGGTTCTGCCCCTTTCTCAATAACGGGCCCTTCCTCGAGACCCTTCTCCTTGCCGTCACGTCTGTCATGCCTTCGTTTCCACATCAACTTCCGTACGCATTTCGGACATAGCACGATCTTGACTAAGGCTTCCTTTTGTCCTCCGTGTTCTTCGTAGGCGAAAGGTAGCTCGAGGGTCGAGAGATCGGGGGGAGAAGGAGAACGATGGCGTTCGCAGCGGGCATTTGCACAGGAGGTTTCTCCGATTCCGTCGAGGACCTCTGACTCTGTGCGCCAGCGAAGGGCAAACTAGGGGATCGCGCATAAATCGCTGCAGTCGCGTGCGAGGACGACCAACCGCGCACGTTACCAGACTTGTAGTGCTTGAGATCGCAGATCGCGAACTCGCGGTAGAGGCTATCATAGTACTTTTTAGCGAGCTGATCGTTCCAGGATGCACTGGCCTCTGCTTCGGTGTCATCGCGCAGAAACCTGTGTGGCAACTCAGCTGTGCGCATCAGGACGTGTAGGGGCTGTACGTGCTTGTGCGATGCCCTGAGGATGTCGAACTCCGTGAGCAGAGGCTGATCTGGCTTCGCATCCGTTCTCGAGGTATATGGCGTGTAGAGCGACATGGTGGTGGAAACGGGCGCGACGGGGACTCACTCGAGCGAGCCGCGGCTCCCACGTCGCACTCAGGCTGCTGACGCTGAACAGGCGCCAAGTTGACACGCTCAGCATTCTACTCTACACACATGATGCTACGTGTGGCAGCCCGAGTCGTCTTTGTTGCCACTGAAACAGGGAGGGTGACATGCGACGAGGGCGGATTCAACAAGGCCGACCCCGTGAAACGGGGTGGGAGGCAGCAACAGAGAAGTTCGACGGTCCCAGTAGGATGCACTTCTGTGCAAGCCCGTGTCGACGTGTGCCCGGAAATCACTTCCGAAAGGGATCGGCATGTCGCGCGGTGTTTCAGAAGAGCCAGCTGGATATGGACCCCAAATCCACGGCCAAGCCGGCGCAGTGTCAAACGGGGCAAGTGCCAAAGGCTGCTCTGAATTTGGCATGGGGACGTACAATGAGATTTCATCTCCCGTCCGACGACGAGACGGTAGATATGCGTGGCCCTGCACGCCCAGCGGCGAACACGAAGCACCCTCGTCTTCGTCAGCCTCATGGGATTCGCCACCAAGCACTATTAAACCTCCCCAAGCAACCCGAGAATCCTCGCCCATTCCTGATTGATTGTCGGCTAGTCCTTAGCCTCGGGCCCTGTAGTCAGACCTGCCGTGGTCACGCTGGCATTCCCCACTCTCCACCTTTATACCCTTCCCAGGCTGCTCGTCAAATAAGTACGCCCCCGCGTTTCTTCTCTCCCTCCCCCTCCCGATGCCTTCGAACGCCTCCTTCGACCCTTTCCGCCGCTTCCGCCTCCGCTCCACACCGGTTCCGACTCGCCCGCCGTCCAGCGAGGAAGACACCGACGAGTCTTCCCCCGAGCGCGACCGGCCCCGCATCATCCATGTCCTCGCCCCTAGGAGCGTGCGCAAGTCCGGCGAACGTCTCCTGAGCCTCCCCGAGTGCGGTCCCCCAGAGAAGGCCTCCTTGTCCGGGGGCACCCAAGTAGCCCTTTCCTTCGGCGACCCACCTCTCCTCGGTCGTCCTGAGGGGCCACCCAAGCTACCTCCAAAGTCCGGTGTCGCCAGGTGGGTTTCATTTCCTCCCGATCCCGTCTTCCTGTCCACATTCATCTCACCGCCTCTTGCTCCGCATCTACTCTGATGTTTGTTCTCATCACTCCACTCCCAGTGATTCCACCGACGCTCTTCAGCCTCCCACGAAGTCGACTTTGATCCGACGTGTCACGTCGAAACTTCATATTACTATCCCCTCGAAGCCTAGCACTCAAAATCTCCGATCTCGGCCATCTACGCGAACCCTGCCGCCACAGATGGGCCCACGTTCTCCACGAGCAACCCTCGCCGTCTCTCCAACACTCCCAAACGGCTTTACCTCCAGAGAACATCGGGAAGCCGCTCTCAGAGAGCGCGGGCTCCGTCCTCTCCGCAAGGATCTAAGTGAGCAAGAGCGGGAGGCGGATGAACGACTTGGCTGTGCTTCGTCACCGGCTAGCGTGACGGGTAACGGGCCAAGCGAAGCTGAGCAGCTCAAAGCACGTTGGCTGGCCAAGAACCACGCGTCCGAGAGCACTGACTTCGATTCGGAACCACTGGCTTCCCCGCACTTGCAGACAATGAGCATCGGTCCTCGGTCTGTTCAAGCACTCCGCTCATCTTCTGCCCCGGATGTCACTGTCGTGCGCCGATCCAGTGAAGGAAAGGCCGATTTTGCGTCTGCAGGCAGACCCTCCATGAGTAGTTCTGTTCCTCCGATGTCGACCTCTTCACACCTCGAGGTCTTGCACGAGGAACCCTCAGAACAAGGTCCGATCACGCCACTATCCCCGGCCAACGTACCAATCATCGTGTCTAGTCCGCTGGGGTCTCGGCCATCTTCCCCTATACTGGTGGAGAGTCCTGTGTCGTGCACTTTTTCGTCGCGGTACCCTGGATCAACGTTGGAGTCACAGTCACACTCTGACCATTCCCGTGGCCCCGAAAGAGAGAGCATTCGCTCCTCTCCTTTTCGTAGGCGCACAACCGATTCGGGCGATCGGCCACGCAAGGCCGTCGGGTTATCCAGGATGGGAAGTCATTCGCTCACTAATCTTCGTCGTTCTGTAGTGGGGAGTCTCAAGCTGCCGAGCTCGACCACGCTTTCTAGCGCGGATCACTCTTCATCGGTAGTCCAGGTACCGAGGACCGCGATTAGCCCCACCATGCACAGTATAGGAAGCATCATCAGAGAGACAAGGGACATTGCAGATGCCGAGAGTCGCAGATTAAGTGAACTCGCCTTTTTAGACTGATCGCGCATCCCACTTCGTCCAGCGTTTGTTCGATACACAATCCACCATTCGTCTGGATCCTCTTCCTTTTTTTCTTTTTTTTCTTTCTACGTGATGAGCGCATTGCGCCAGTGTATATTATCACTTCCATACCCTTCCTCGCCCACATTCTCTCCCTTCGGATATCTTTATCATCATCTGAATTTTGATGAGGCATACCCCAGGCACGCATCATCTGTATCTCACATTCATTCATACGTTCATACGTTCATTTTACTAGTCCCCGCCAGTGGTTTCTTTGGCTCACCTTAACGGTTTGCCCGTAGCACATTATCTCCACGTCTTAGCGTTTAATACAGGACACTGTATGCATGTGCGCTGCACAAGCATGCTCGGTTCGACCCGATCTCAATGGTGATTATCTGACCTGAAGGGGCTCACCGCCCAGTGCAACACCAGCTGTCATCATCGGATCGCTCCGGGAGGAAAACGAGGCCGATAAGTTTTTGTCAATCCGCCTGCCGCCGAATTATGTCAGTGCGGTTAGCGCCCAGGGTTGAAGGAATGATGACGGCAGCATTGAGCTCATCCTGCCCAACTGAATTGGCAGTGGCTCGTCTACACAGGGTCGGCTCGTGTGGACGGGCAGGCAGGTGACTAGGCCTCACGGTAACCCGAGTGCACTCACTGCCTCTTTTCCAGAACGCACCCAGGATGGCAGTACCCGCGACCCGCACGGCGGCGCAGCTCAAAGAAGAAGGCAATGCCCTGTTCGTGAAAAAGGAGTTTGAGCGCGCCCACGACAAGTACACCGAGGCGATCGCGATCGATGACCGCAGCGCCGTCCTGTACGCCAACCGGTCCGCGTGCAATTACGGGATGCGCAGGTGGGTGTGCGCGGGCGGGACGCGCGTCGACGGTGAACTCACAGTGCGCGCGTGCTTTTTTTTTTTTTTTTGGGTCGCGACAGGTATCTGAACGCGCTGGCGGACGCGTGCAAGGTGAGCGCCAGTCGTCGACCGTTGGCCGTGCGTGTCGGGCGCGAGGCTGAGTCGCGGGTGCGCGCGTGCAGGCGACGGGCCTCGATCCGGGGTATGCCAAGGGCTGGTCGCGCTGCGCGTCTGCGCACGAGGTGCGTCCGTCCCGCGCCGGCGCGTGCACCGATCGTTCACCCCGCGCACGCTGGCAACTGTGGTAGGCTGTCGAACAGTGGTCATTCGCGGTCGACGCGTGGCAACACGCCCTGGACGCGCTCGACAAGGGCGGTGATCTCGCGCCCGCGGAGCGCGCGCAACGGGTGCAGTACGCGGCGTCGCTGAACAAGGCCCGCGAGCGCCTCGAGGCGGCTCAAAGGGTTCCCCCGGTGGGGCTCATGATCGGCAAGGCGGAGAAGACGCCGTGGCAGCTCGCGGAGGAGCTGCTCCCCAAGTGCAGCAGCGACAGCAGCGTGCGTGCGCTTGACATTTCGTCGGGTCCACCCCCACCCTGATGTTGGATGGTTTTTTTTTTGGTGGACACTAGGCATGGTTGTTGCATTACGCTAACCGGGTGAGTGGATGAAGCAGGTGTTGCCGGCGTCGTGACCGACGGCCTGCGATGCAGCAATTCGTCGAAGGCGTCGAGGACATGAATAAGTTCAAGGAGGTCGACGTCAACCATCCCTCGGGAAAGCGTATTATGCTCGGTCACACGGGCGTCAGTCGCCTCATCAGTCTATGTGACGGAACCAAACACTGATTCACGTCGCAGGCGATCACCGGCCTCTCGAACGGCATCATGGCCGACAGCCGGGTGTTCCGCATCGACTGTGCGAATTGGATGGACAAGTACAGTCGTCAACGTGCGCCCGACTTGTTGGCATTCTGCGCGTCGCTGACGCCTGTGCAGTCGTGTTCGAATTCGAGAAAAATCGCGCGTGGGTCGCGGACTGCGTGGACGTCATCCAACAGTCGGCGCTGCAGCGCCTGAAGAAGGAAGGATGGGGTGGCGTACGCCCGGCGCTCGCAATCGTGGTTCGGTGCGTGCAACTCGGACCTCCCCGCATCCGTCTGCTACAATGTCTCTTGTTAGCGGGTGGTACATGCGCGCCGTCTTCGACTGCCTGCTCCGCAAGGTACCCCATGCCGCGGTCGAGCGGTTGAAGATGACGCTGGAACTGCTTCACTGGGGTCGTCAAGTTTGGCGAGACGTGCACAAGAACGACAGGGGTGTGATCTTTGAGGACACGTTCGTCAGAGGGGTTAAGGTGATGTACCTGGAAGCGTTGATGGAGGTAGGCCGCCATGCTTGCGTTTTGGTGAACGCCACTCAGTGCACCTGGTAGGCTCATGTCCATGCGACCGGTGCCGACAAACAAGGTTACTTGGACACCCTTTTCGAAGCGGCCGGGGAACTCCTGCAAGAGATGCAAAGCGCGGCCGAGGTCGGTAGATCTACGCACGAAGCCGCCGAGCCAGGTTTCATCTTGGCATTTTATGTGTATCCGGTTGCACAAGCGCACGCGTACGTCTCCCGATCCCGGGTTCTGGATGTCTCGTTCATGTGGTTTGTGATTGCATAGCATGCTTGGCTACTTCCACGTACAGATGGCACAGACCAGCAACAGCACCAAGGACAAGAAGATGCATTACCTCTTGAGCACCGAACACTACGGTCGCGCGGCACAGACACTTCCAGCGGACGAAGAAAAGCTGTGCTGTACGTCAACCCGTTGTGCTTGACTCGGCGTGTCACTGAACGTACGACAGGGTATTCGAACTGTGCCATTGACGCCTGCTTGCATGCTGGTGTGCCCAAGGACAGGGTCATCAAAATCATCGAAGCGATTCACGCTGGGATGCCCATCATGCAGCGCATTTGGGCAAATTCGGCGTTGGCGAAACAGGGTAGGGACGCCATGATCGAGGAGACGCTGCGTACTGCGGAGGAGAAGCTGAAGTGAGATCGGGCAAGACGGGGAGCGTGGACACATTACTGTCAGGAATCATATGGCTATAGATTTCATTAATTTTTCAAAACTGTCTTTTGTTGCCGCCGGTGGAAGGAGAACATGATTACAGATTCGGAGAACCATGTGCACGAGTGCGTGTGAGACGTCCCCTCGACAAAAGGGTTTCTCCCAGGCGAGTGACTATTTTCAGAACAGCTGGGAACAATCTGGAAGGCCCAAAGAATGGCAATGGGTGACTGACACGTGTATCTGAGATATGGCTTGACGATATCTACTCGCCACATCGAAGATGCTGATGATGCTATCATGCTTCAGAGGGGATTTGAGACATCTCTCTGCGCCGAATCTTGGCGATGCTCAGACATCGACGTGGGCTGATCTGGGTTTATGAATGAGGGTACAGGGTTGTGTGCTGAGCCACAGGCAGCTTACCCGGACGGATGGGCGCGAGATCGACGAATGGGGGAGCTGGCACACGTGTTGACGACTTGAAACGCTGGAGTTCAAGTTTAATTGAGGAAACGAGCATGTGGCGGTCACGGTGATCGCCGTGCGTTGACGTGATTGCAACATCTAGACATCACGGCGGTGACGATCAGATTGGTGGCGAGTGTGCTCACGATGGACCTGAGCCTGAGAGGGAAGGTGTGTAATCCGCTAATGCCTCGGCGATTCTGTGGAGTCCCGTGGTATGCGCTCGTTCGCCTCAGGTCCGCAACGTCGTGGTCGAATGACCCCAGCGGCTCCTTCGTGCTGGCGTGACGTGTGAATGACTCATTTAATATGTGTCTCCAGCGCGCGGATTTGGAAAATATTTCCACTCACCTGTCACTTCGTTCATGACTCTCGACCGCCGGATTCAGCGCCGGGCTCCCAGACTGGGGGAGCTTGATAAGGCTGAGTCAAGAGGTCCTCACATCATACATGTTTGATCGTCCATGTTTCAAACAGGAATTTGACTTGTTTGAAGAGGGGACAACGATATAACGTGCTGGGAACGGTGGTCATGATACTGGCCCAGAGGTACGCCGCGAGCGAGTTGACTGGGGGAGCAGCAAGAGGGATGATAACATCAACGCAGCGGCCCGACGGTCGGCACGCACACAATAGCTACTCAGCCGGCGAGTACCAGGACCTTGCAAGTCTCCATGAGCCAACTTGGAGGTTAGATGGAGCCTCGGATCCGAACTCCTGTCTTGCACAAAAAGGTTTTTAGTGCGGTCGACGGCGAGGGAACGACAGACCGAGAGAAAAGATGGCTTGGGCCTGCCCCCTAAAGATATGAGTAGGCCGTACCTTGGACACGATCATGGTCGGGTAATTTCAAATCGGCACCGAGCGGAGGTTTCCGTATAGTAATCAGTTACGCCAGCTCAGGATCGCTCCATCACCGAGTGAGAGCCTGAGGAGCAATGCCATGGATTAGATCGTTTACGTAGCGTGGCGTGCGGGGCGGTGGGATGGCGGGTGTTATAAGCACAAAGACGGCGAGCTGATAAGAAGGAAGCGTTCTTCAGGATACACGTAGCACACACAGGAGCGGCCTGCCGATCAAGCTGACGACAAATCCAACGTTCCAGAAGTCAGTCCTGATCATTGTATCACAATCATTGGCCCCGAATTATTCTTGTCATTGTCCTCGGTATTTTTGAGAATTTGCGGCATGCTTATATTGTAGATTTTTGATCGCGGATCTTGGAAAACAGAGATAACCTCTCGTGGTAACCTATTTCAGGCAATATCCCTGCGCCCATACCGCGTTCCCAGCCCACCAGCTGAGAGGACAGAGATGCTTTTTCAAAGGTGGGCTCCGCGGGTGACCGCGTCCATAGCCTAAGTTACACAGCCACTAGGGTGGGGCAATCCGGGGAAAGGCGCGTCGGCACCAACGACGGTGTGATTTGAAATTGAAGGAGCACGTGCTAGGAATGACTGACAAACCGGGAGTTGCCATGTCGGGGTTTTATAAAGGATCGCGAGCTGAGTGAATGCATATTTCCCTCTCTTCCAGACCCTCCAATGAACCGGAATTCGACCACTTCCGAGACTGTCCAGGACGGCGTGCCGCACTCCAAACCAATTCCGATCTCCACACAGCATCTCCGTCATCGCTCCACTTCCTTCTCTTCTGAATCCTCCAACTCCCCCGCCTCGTCTCCTCCCCTCCCTACCCCCAAGAACTTCCCCACGACGCGCCTTCCAAACTCGCCCAACTCTCCGATGCTCTACTTCTTGTCCCAGTCTCCTTCGAAATCCCCAGCAACATTCCCCTTCCGTGGGTTCGCCCCACCGCCCGTCCTGGAAGGTGATTGCGCGTCATTCTCTCGTCCCGCCCGCTTTATTTACACTCGTGTGCCACAGACGAATCAGACGAACACCCGCAACATGCTCACACTCGTCGTGCCAGCATCACCAGTCGATTCCCACCTCAACCATCGATCCCCGAGGCTCACCACGAACGCGGTGTCAATCTTCTCAGACGCCTCTCCCTAGGAAATTCCCTTGGAAAGGTGTGCTTGCTCGTTGCGTTTGCACCTTTCATATACTCACCCTTCGCAGCCGCCTCTAGCCGATATACCTCCGACCGGCCACCCTCTGACCCCTCCCAATTCCGCCGTGCTGACCTCGCCTACCATGAACAATACTTTACCCAACCGCAAACCCAGACGTTCTGCGACCATCACTGAGCAGACACGTCCTCGTCGTGCGCCTTCTCCTATGGGAGAGAGAATCCTCAAGGGACACTTCGACGGCTTCAATTAATTTATCTCATTTCACCTTGCACCGCCTTCTCTTCAGCACCATCATTACACGATTCTGGAATGTTCGCATCTCTGCAAAAAAGCTATTCGTTCGTCATCATTTCTCTTTCACCGCGGCAACAAAGATAAGACTCGCAGCGGCGTCGATATCGCCTGCACGCCTAACCATATATATAGCTTGGTGCGCTTGTCCTGATCCCCATGCCGAGATATCCTACGTGCGCAACCTGTTCATTTCACATGTCGATGGGTTCGCTTCGTGTTTCGCATTGCCAATTAAGTTATTCAGTTTCATGTAGTGCTCAGCACGAATCGATTGCATCCGCGCTCACTCTGTACGTTATGATGTATGCATTAGTTTCGGGTGTACGAATATATATGGCTGTATCCTCAAAGATCTGATCAAAGATGCCTGACTGCTCACTGGTCCAGCCAGTGGCCCCCTTCAAAGTCTCTAAGAGACGCGCTTGTATTTGTTGTATGTGGCGGCCGATACCCCCACGTCAACTTCGTCCGCACACAACCTCGCGAGTCGTCTCTCTAGCTCAGGATAGGGATGTGCCTGAATCGGCTGCTGGTATCTGCTCCATGCCCACCAAACCGTCCAGTGAATCCATTTCAACTTGAGAACCCTGCTGTTCGGCTCCCGTCTTGTGGTCCGGGATTCCACCAGCCGCGTAAACGCGACTTCAAACGTCTGCCCAAGCTCGTCGACCCGTTGATCCAGTGCCTCCGTCGATTCGCAGCTGAGGGAGAGCGCCTTGAGCCAGGGCGCGAGTGGCGTCCGGTCCTGTTCTGTCCCGTGCGTCATCTCCTCGAGCAGCGGGCCGATCAAGAACGGCACGTCCATCCCGTTGAGCTTCAAGAGGACCAACGACGGACAGCGCTCGAGCACCTGCTTGAGCTCGGCGGTCGTGATGTCGACGGCGGTGAGCGTAAAGTGGTTGAGGGAACACTTGGACCGCGCGAGGAGCGCGATGAAGCTGTCGTGGCACCAGCTCGTCGTCATGTTGCTCGTGTCCCACACGCGCGTGAGCAACTGGAAGTCGCGCAGCGCGGGCGCGACGAGGGCGTCCATGAAGTAGTCGATGCACTCCTCGTGGTTGCTGATCGTGACGAGGACGAGGTGGGAGAGGCAGGGCATCGTGATGCGCTCCCGCGTGCCGTCCCACTTGATCTCGCACTTGTACTGCGTGATCTCGACGTGGAGGTGGGTGAGCAGCGGGGCGCGGGAGAGGATGCCGAGCAGGTCTTCGATCCCCGTCGGTCGGTAGCCGCCACGGAGAGTCAGCTGCGTCAGCTGTGTCCACGGCAGCGTCTTGTGGCTGTCCGGCATCGCCCCGGCAGGCATCTGTAGCTCTTTCAAACGTGGCAGGAATTCGGGCCGGAATGGGGCCCAGGGCGTGCACTGCGGCGAGATCTCGAGCTCTTCGAGCGCCGACAGCTGACAACGCACGAGGGCGTTGAAGCAGTCCCAGTCACGCGTGGCTGCGGGGAAGTGGATAAAGATGGCACGCCAGCGGTCTGCGTTGTCCGTGAGGATCTGGCTGAGTCGGCGAAGAAACGTGGCGGGGACGTCGTCCGTCAGAAAGTCGTTCCAGAGCCAGAGCGAGATGGGGAACGGGCGGGAGCGCTGGATCCATGCGTGGAGGATCTCTTCCTGCTTGTCGAGCGTGCCCAAGGTGGGGAGGTCGAGGTAGAGTGCCGTCCACAGCCGGGGCATAGCGAGGGAGAGGGCACGCCAGTTGCGACACACGCTCCCAAGCAAGAGCGGGGCACGCCGGCTCGGCTCGCAGTGGGGCCCACGAACGTGGACGTCGCCGCAAAAGTCGAACACGCGGGCCATGATCTCTGGGGGCATCCGCTTGATCGGGGACAGGAGCGCACCGAGGTCCTCGACGTAGGACGTCAGCTCGTGCTTCCGGCGCTGTATCTCGGCGAGACGGGCCTGCAGGCGCGTGATGTCCTCCTCCACTGCCTGTAGCTCGGCCTTGGGCTCGGCGAGCAGACTGCGGACTTCCTCGCGTTGGTCATCTGGGGGCGCAGAGTTAGTGCCGAGCAGGCGGATGATCGAGGACTAGGACCGGATGGCAGATGAGTCGATGGCGGGGAATCGATCTATAAATCGTCGCTTACGGGAGGGAAGTCCTTGACTTCACCATACTGGTCCAGCTTGGCAGCGTAGAGCGGTGCGCTCGTCTCTTTGATAGCACGGAACATCACGAAGAGGCAGAGGGCGGGGAGGAGGACTGGGGGCCTTGGGCGAAGTTTCTGACCATTTTAACACGTATTTATTGAGCCTGCAGCGTGGCGGCTCGAGGAGACAAAAACTAAAACACAACGTGCCGTGCAATTGCAACGTTGAGACAACGTTGCGGTTGACATGCATGTTCTCGACCCGCTGATAGACGCGGGCCTCTAAAAAATGGAACAGAGAACCCGCGTGCATAGCCATCTGCTAATGTATAACCCAACTGCCCTGCGTCCCTTTCGTATGATAGAGCCCAAGCCCCGATCCCCCGCACTCAGAGCGAGTGGGGAGTGGCAAGTGGGGAGTGCAGTCCTCGCCCTCGTGCGTGTGGAGAACACCAGCCAGGGTCAAGGGGAGTCGAGGGCGTGTTCCCAATGCTGTGCGCTCTATCGCCGTAGCACACTTGGCGTCATGTCCTGCGAGAAGCTGCTGTGCTAGCTGGTTTGGCGATAGGCATGGGTCGCTTCGAGAACACAATCTTTTTTTTCACCACAGCAGCGACGTCCCATCGAACCTCCTCCTTCTCGCCTTCGCCTTCTGAGTCGTCTGCTACGGCGTGGGCGGTGGAGGAAACGTTGTGCTGAACACGCTTGTGGAGCACCCCAAGGGGTTTTGGAAGATTGATCACCTTGCCTTCGAGCAGATGATGCCCAATCAAGAGTGTGGGTTTATTCTGGGAGGACAGTCAGCGGCGGACGTGTGTTGGCGTGTGATACGGACCATGTCAGCCGTGCTCAACGTCCCGATCAGCTGTCCGTCTTTGGCTGTCGACTCGGCGCCCTGGGCGTCGAGCGTGCCTTGCAGCTCGATCAGGAAGAGCTCGTCGTGCCCTAGCTTCGCGATGGGTGGAGGAAGCCTCGGAGAGAATGCATTTGGTGGAGTGACGGTGATGGGCACGATCATATCAGAAGTGGCGGCGTCCGAGAGAAGCAAAGTTCCTTCTTTACGAGCCACGACCATGCCCCCCCCTCTGCTTTCTGAACAGGCTGCCTTCGCACGGCATTTGTTTACCCAAGGCTATCCTCTGTGGAGTCCTGATCCAGTTTCGCTGCCCCAACATCTCCAGAGTGTGGGTCTCAGGATTGGGGATCTTGGCACCGTCGATGAGCGGGGGTGTTTCCACGTCCTCCTGAATATCTTTGACACCCCCCCAGAGAGTGTTGATATCCCGTCCAACCTCCAGATCAATGACAACGACGTTCGGCGTTTCAACGATGACATCTTACCTCGCGAGGTTGTCTCGTCTCCCGAAACAAACTGGGAAGTCGAGGATATAGAGATTTCAACTGTTCTTCGTGCCACGTAGGCTCGTCCTTTCACCCACTAGTGTCTATGTAACCCCCTGACTCTTAGCATAATCAGTACTAGGACAACACAGTATGGCGCCACTTTGGCAACAAACGGGGCGCATGTTGTCCTGCCACAAGGCGCACAGTCGTTTGAGCTGGCGGCCAGGCACAGGAAATTATTGGAAAAATACGCGAGAAAGCATGGGGCGGACTGGCTCGAGCGTTACAAAGATGAGCTCGGATCGCCGGGATCTGACTCCCTCTACCTACTCACAGGATTCTACAAAACCTGCTCATGGTGCATCGCATCATTCGGTATGGAGACGGCCGCGAACACCAACCCGGTGCATGTATGTTGTACTACGATGGAGGTAGATGAGCGGATTATCCAAGACCAATCTGCTTGGCGGCCTACCGGTCGCTTTAAACGCAAAATTGGCCCGGCACCAGACCGCCAGGGGCGCAACAACCAAGCTGTGTTCATACGCGCAATTACAATCACTCCCAATCTCTCTGAACAACGGAACAAACAACAATCTGGGTTGCTCGGCATGCTTCCTGATCCTACTTGGTTCCTTGACAAACTGATGGGAGATTCGGGCAGTGCAGCAGCAACAAACACGCCGCAGGGCGATATAATCATTCAGCATGTACCACACATATCGCAGGCGCGCATCTTTGTTTTGTACCGATACTACTTAGCTTGAACATGGTCGGCAGGCATCTCATCCATCGGAGATTATCAACCGATATCTCTTGACAAAGGTTTGTGGTTAATGCTTGGACCAGGTGATGGTCAAGCCCTATGGTGCTTCAGGTACCTTCCGCAAAATTTGCCATCACCCATGACAGCCAATGGATGGCGATGATCAAGTCGTCCAATGTGAGATATCTTTTCCTACATATTCTCGTCCTCAGCCGTCAGGGTGCAGGGTCCCGCTGGCCAATCATGGACACTTCAGGAATTAGAAAATCATCTTGAAGTATTGATACCAGAATTCTATTCCATAACCACATACAATGGTATGAATGTCAATCACAGGTTTATTGTAGTTTTCATTGCTCTCAGACATTGTCCATCTAAAAGACAAAGAAGACAATTTACGCGCTGGTGACGATGTAGGCGGACTGGACCTATCGCCTGGAGATCTGCCGGGTAGTTTGCCACCTGAAGAGGTGTCACTCAAACCTGAGCGTGAGCGTCTCCCGCTGATACTGCCTGGTCCCACGCAATTTGAATCAGCTTCACTCACGCTTTTCTCATAGTCCCTTCGTTCGGCTTGCCATCGCTTTCTAATCAGGCATCATCGTTGCCGTTGCCAATCCCGTTTGCCCATAGCAAAGATACACCTCGCGTTGAGCGCGTGACTGTTGACATGTTACCGGACCAATCGTCCGTTCCACAACGCAAGCCATCCTCGACTTCCACCACTGCATCAATACCTCCCACTACAGCACAGCTTGCTCTGTCTTGCGATCCCAATCTGCCACCCGTCCGACTACCGGCATCAGGAAACGCGCTACATCCCCGTGCCAGGGTGGTCGATTCCGCCCTCCATTCCACTCCTACAGCCTCGATATTGCGCCATGACACACTTGACACACCACAACTCACCCCCCCGGCAGATGCCAGGACGCAACGCCAATCCCGGCTTGCCGGTCCGCTAGATGTCGAGCCTTCGTCGTCCCGTGTCCCGGCCCACATGACCGAGGGCGTACAGTTGGCCCGACAGTCGGATTATCGATCGTTCCCCCAGCAATCTCCCGACGGTGCCTCAATTGAAAGTGGAAAGTCTGCACTCGACGCAAGCAGCGCCGCATCCAGCCAGAAGAACAGTGTCTTGGACGCGAATGATGATAACGAGGGGGATGAGATGAAAGAGCAGGATCGACGACCGACGAACGCCGCCGTAGGGGAAAAACATGATGTGTATGATCCTCAAAATAAGCTGAAAAAGGGAAAGCAAGTTGAGAAGTGGCCCCTGGTTAAACGGTCGCATTCGGTAAAGCACGTTGCCCTACCAACAGCCAGGAGGCTGGCTGTGCAGCGGCAACCACATCGGCGTATGAAGAAGGCTACCACACGTGACTTTGGCCTCGAGTTTTCGGAGAGGCCGGGTTCTGCAACAGGTTCCACAGAAGGGGGAAAGACAAGATCTGATAGTATCTTCACGACCGTTCAAATACCAACGCCAAGTCCTCCGCAGGTGTACCTGCCCGATGTACCCAAAGAATTTACTCATGGTCGTGTCGCTGTCGACGACCCCGTGCCGACTGGCAGCACACCTGTCGACAGCAATACAAATGTCAACGAACAAGTCCAGAAAACGATCCTTGTTGCTAATTCGTCCTCGGAAGACTATGAAGCCATGGACGAGGAAGATTCTGAGGAGTGGGCCTCTGAGGAAATGGGTACAACGGAGGAAGCACGTGAAGCAAAGAAGAACCGACTTCACGAGACCGTGATGAAGGCTCAAGGTCTGGGCGACCTGTTTGTCAAGGTTCCCAAACATTCGTACTCGCATCTCGATCGCTCGAAATCGGGATTGTCCCAGCTGATGAACCCTGACCCTGCCATCGTCCCACCAGACCTTCCGTATCGGATAAGTCGGTCGTTGGCTGATATACCGCGTCAGTATCAGAAACAGGAGCAGCATTCGCCAGTATTGCAGAGGAGCACCAACGCGTATGCTCCTCCGAGATTAACTGCGAGCAAGAGCGACCCAGCGTTCCCGGTGGCGGCACCAATAATTGCTGTCAGCAGCTCGAAAACCCAGGCGTCGTCTGCTACAAAGCGGCGAGATGATGAAAAAGTTCAATACTGGCCCAGTGGACCACCCAAGGAACGGGAGACGGAAGATGACAGCGGGGACGACGCGGATGACGAAATTCAAACGTCACAGAGCGTTGCTCAGCTGCAGTTGCGCGCGCTGGTGTCTCGTCGAAGTTCAGAGCCAAGCACCTGGTCCCATGTTATCCAGCCGGTTGCTGTAGAGGTGGAGTCGGGATTATCGAGATCAGTTACCGCGCCTATCCCATTGGGTCATCCGTATAATCTTCCCGCAGCTGCGCCGCCAATGACGCCTCGGGCTACTCGTCGAAAGATGCTTCGCACGGAGCTGTCGGAGAGTATGCGTCGACAATTGCTCTGGGAACGACAGGTTAACAGCAGCGCAAACCCTACGCTCGTCGCTCGGAGAGCAGCTCAGGGGTCGGGTGATGCCCGACCAGTGACTTCAACTAGTAGAGAAGGCATCCAGAATGCAAGACATGCGCAAGCCCAGGACAAGAACGAACGCAGGGCTCGGAACCGCAGTTGGGCCGGCGAGGACCGCTACTCTGGGTGGTAGATTTTTGACTTTGTTTCATTTCTGGAACATCGCCTCGAATCCCCTCATTTGATCATCCCGCACTCTTCTGTTGTCACGTCACCTCCAATGTATGGCGCGTGTTCGATCCTCGCTTGTTAATCTCCTGTGCATGTCTGATTATTTTTACATTGACGCTCGCTGTATCAGTTTCTCTTACTCCTGCATGCGTGCTGTTCACTATTGGCGACAGCATTAGGCCCGTAGGAGTTTGATTGGTCGGGAGGTTTAATTCCCATACCATTTGGTTGTACATGCTCAGAATTCACTATTATTCACTTTTCAGCAACATGTCTTAATAGCCCCAAGTATTCCTATTTTCCATAACGAAGTCAAGGGTGGATATAAACGGTTGGTTGATTGATAATGATATGAAACCCCCTTCTTTGGACATCGCTCCGAATGACGCGACAAGGGAGGAGATGCGGAGGGAGTGAGGGTGATGTGAGCGCGAGGGGTCGGGCAAAGTGCGCAGCGCTTTCGGCCCCGGGTGGGGCGTGGGCTGCGAGGGCGGGTGGGACTGCCTCGCAGCGGCAACGAGGGGGGCTGCTGGCATGCCAGAGACCCCAGGGTGAGGAAAGCTGTGAGGGCCGTTTGAGGGTTAGGAGTGGTGGGTGGGTGCGACGAAAGGCGTGGTGGAACCATGACGGTGGGCGAGCGGGCAGGTGGAGGCGCGGGAGGAAGAAGACGTGCGCTGCTTACCTACTACGCTTGCCCGAAGACCATGCTCTGTGGCGCCGCCCGTGTCTCGCGACACAGCAGACCTCCACGTGGCGTAGCGGCGATGGGCAAGATCATCTCATATCAGAAGAGAGCTGCTCGTGTGGTCCGACCGTTGACACCCATGTGTTCATTGTCCAAAAACCGAGTGGTATGATATATACTAATTCCCAACTAAAGTACTCCTATCACACACCAGATCAACAAACGTCCCAAACAAAGCGAAAGCGAGGCCTGGCAAGGGAAACACGCACCACACAATCCTCTTCACGCGTCGCCACCGGCACCTCTCGCCCGATTTCCAAGCTCGGCTGCCACGGCTTGCTCAGCACTTCTTGGATCATGCTCACGATGCCGCGTCCGTGAACGTCGGCTGCCCAAGAGAGATTGGACAGGGTGTCGTACACGATAGACATCCCGAGGTGACACCTACGTTTCCGCAGTTGGCCGTGCGACACAAAAGACAGGGGGAACGGGACACGTACTTGGTCTCCATCGCGTAGCCCCTCAGCGCACACGAGGCAAGAGTGCCGCTGCACGTCCCCATCGCAGTGGGGTCAGCTGTATGATACAAGTGGATGACATGTGTCGACGGCCGAGAAAAAGCACTTAGGTGAGCGGCCACTTTCGACAAACAGGCTCCTCACAGGCGAAGGCAAATGCAATCTCTGCGCTGCAAGCTTCTCCCCGGGCGACTCAGATGCGACCGCCGGCGCCCTAAAGGTCACGCCCAATAACGACCCAAGAGCCCCGCCTGTATGCATCTGCGTGTCAGCATCTGTTCGATGACCTATGCGGACGACCTCACCAGCCTGGCGAATACCGACGATCCATATGTTTGTCGTAGGATACATACACATTCAATTCTCCATAAAATAAAACGACACGTCGTCTGAACGTACCCACCGAAAAACAAGGTGCACTCACCGTTCCAATGGGACAAAACAGGCTCTCACCCACCAACGCGTGCTTCAAGCAAGTCCGATCCCTAAACGTGGGTTTATCCTAGGAGGACGAAATAACAGTAGCAATGGATGTGAATGCTTTGCTAGCACCGAGTGTGGGATAAATACGGACCATGTCGATTCCCTGACTCTTGGTTGTGCCGAGTCTCTGGCTGTCGACTCGGCACCCTGGGGGTCGAGGGTGCCTTGAGCCAGGAGGACTCGTTTATTGCTCCGCAGCTTGGCGATGGATGGAGGAATCCTGCCTTGGACAGAATGCATTCACTGGCAACGGAATGACGGGCACGATTATTTGACGGTCATCATAACTTCGGACATCACTACAGATGACGCGACGAGGGAAGCGATGCGGAGGGAGTGAGGGTGACACGAGCGAGAGGGGTCGGGCAAAGCACACAGCGCTTTCGGCCCCAGACAGAGCAGGCCGGGGTAGGGCGTCCTTGCAGTGGCAACAAAGGGCCTGCTGGCATGCCTGAGACCCCAGGGTGGGGAACACTGCGAGCCGTTTGAAGTCTGGGAGTGGTACGACGGCGGACGAGCGGGCAGGTGGAAGCGCGGAAAGGAGAGGAGGTATACTTGGTGGCGCCGCTCGTGCCTCGCTACATCAAGTGAACTTCTCCGCGACTCCGAGTGACCACGGCCTACGATGCCGCCCCCTCTACTTTCCGAACAGGCTGCTTTCGCGCGACATTTGTTTACCCAGGGCTATCCATTGTGGAATCCTGATCCAGTTTCGCTGCCACAACATCTTCAGAACGTGGGCCTTAGGATCGGGGACCTCGGCACTATCGATGAACGAGGGCGGTTCCACGTTTTCCTCAATATCTTTGACCCCTCTCCAGGGAGTGCGGATATCTCATCTAGTCTCCCGCAGATCAATGAAGACGATGTTCGGTGTATCAGCGATGACATCTCGCCTCGTGAGGTTGTCTCATCTCCCGAAACGAATTGGGCAGTCGATGATGTGGAAGTTTCAACTATCCAAGGTACCACGTATGTTGATACTTCCCTTACTACTATTGCACCACCTTAGTCTTCAATTAGCACTAGGACAACACAGTATAGTGCTATTTTGGCAGCAAATGGGGCGCACATCGTCCTGCCGCAGGGAGCGCAGTTGTCTGATCTCGAACCCCGCCATAGAAAAATATTAGAGTGTTATGCGCGAGAGCATGGAGCGGACTGGCTCGAGCGCTACAAAGGTCGACTCGAAACGCCGGGATCCAGCTCCCTCTACCTTCTCACAGGGTTTTATAAGACTTGTTCGTGGTGTATTGCATCTTTCGGTATGGAGACGGCCGCGAACACCGACCCGGTGTACGTATGTTGTACTACGGCGGAAGTGGATGAACGAATTGTCCTGGAACAATCTGCTTGGCGACCTACAGGTCGCTTCAAACGCAAAATTGGGCCTGTAGCAGATCGCCAAGGGCGTAACAACCAAGCCATTTTTATACGTGGAATTACAATCACCCCAAATGTCTCCCGGGAACGACGCAAACAACAATTTGGATTGCTCGGCAGGGTGTTCTCTGGCCCCTCGACTCAGCCCCTCGGGACACAGGTAGGAGATCCGAGTAATGCAGGAGTAACAGACACATCGCAAACCGACGTCATAATTCAGCGTGTACCGGACATATTACAGGCAGGCACTTTTGTTCTGCATTTATAGTTGAGATATAATGACATAGCGATACCTCCTTTCTCCAGGCATCTAATCTGTCGGAGATTGTCAATCGCTATCTCTTGACAAAGGTTTGTAATGTCCGGTTTTCCTTAGGTCAAAATGGTCATGTTCGTGCTTCAGGTACCCTCGGCACAGTTTGCTGTCACCCATGATAGTCAGTGGATGGAAATGGCCAAACTGTTAACTGTGAGTGATCTTTTCCTTCGTGTTCTTTGCCTTAATTGCTGTGATACAGGGCCCATCACGCACGGTTCAGGACATGGAAAATCATCTCGACGAATTGATACCGAAACTTTATACGATAGTCATATGCCACAGTAGGAATGTCAACCGCAGTCGTCATCACTGTTCTCATTGCTCTCAGATACCGTTCAGCTGTCAGACAAGGTGTCTGACACAAGCACTGGCGACGGCGTAGATGGAATGAAGCTGCCCCTTAGTGACCTGGCGAGTGGTGTTACATCTGAAGAGACTCGTAATGCGTTCAGTTCTTCAAGTTCTGTGGGTATTAACCCCCTCGAACTCTATTACATCTGTCAGTGGATCATGGACCATGGTATCTGCGGCTCGAGCGTGCGAGGTAGCGAATTCCCCGAACATCTGCGCGCCAGCCATGACGCTATCGGCCTGGAAAAATCTACGTGTCGTTGGGATGGGTGCTTTATAAAACTGAACAAGGATTCTCTAGCGAGACACACCTACGAGTCACACCTCAAAATCAAGTATCTATGCGACGTTTGCCATGAAGTGTTCAGCCGCATTCATACTGTAAAAGCCCATCAGCTTAGAGAGCATGGAGGTGATACTGTTGCTGTGAGCGGCTCTTTGACACCACCTTCCAAGACACCATTTGACGCACTCCTTTAGACTCATTCGGTGATCCGAGTTGTATAATTTTTACAAGGCTGTCACGTCTGATGGACATGCTCCGACTTTTGTGTACATTGTTACTAAGACTGGTGTATCGCCAATGTGTGGCCCGGGGGTGTTTACCTTAATTTCGTGTGTCCTGCCATAGCTACCCTGTATATAGCATAAGTGTACGCGTAGGTGTCGTTTCTTGATGATGCTACCGTCGATGAGACGCATTGTCTGCTTGGGTGTTATCACGGGTAAATGGTAGTCTAGTGACCAGCCCATCTAATCAGGCTACGTGGAAGCGATGTTGCAAAAGTATTTCGGCAATGATCATGCATTTCGGCAACCCAATGTTGGGGGAATGAGGATCAAGAGCCTGGGGAAGAGCAGGGCAGAGCATAGTGCGGTCCGTACAGTACACAGTCCTGGCGTGTCCATAACCTCAGTCCTAACCATAGTCCTCTCTGTTCCCGTCACGCTCTGTATATTCTAGGCTGGTAGACTGAATCTATTCTCCTTCAATTTGCGCGTCGGTCAAGTTAGGACACTGACAGGTAAGGATGTCATACAAGATCCAATGATCAGCATGAAACTGTCTGCGTGTTTATCCCCCCGGTGGGTGCCTCTTCTCGTTGAGGGTCTTTACTGGAACTTGCAAAGTCTGGGATGAGGGGATGTGTCAGCCCCTAGAGAGGCGTGCGTGGTACCCCATTCAAAACACACCTTTCTGTACCCTCGCTTCCATTTCAAGTGCGCTGCTTGAAGGTGTACATTGAGCCCGGTCGTGTCCACGTATTTGACCTGCTTCTTGTCGTAGAAGGTGTCTGCTGGAACCTGCCAAATTTGAGATGCATGCGTAGTGCCCAATTCAAGAACATACTCTTTTGCGACCACTCTGGCATTTCAGGTATGTTACGTGAAGGGGAATGTTCCTGAGCTTCGTGCGCTCGGTTGAAGAGCCTTCGTGAGCAAAGTTCAGCTAGAGACATGAACAGATTGGAGACTGGCCGGCCGGCCATTGCTGGCAACATTCCCGCTGCATGTTGCATCACAATCAGAAGATAAGTGTCCTTGATCACGACGAAGACCAGCCCCACCCCTGCAAGAAGGGTATCTGAAATGACGTGACATCAGCAAGGAAGAGAGAGAGAGAGAGAGAGAGAGAGAAATAAAAAATGACAGATAGGTGCGGTGCTGGGTGAAGTCTGGGGGATCATCTGTTTGGGCCCAAGTCTGTGGGTATCACGGCACGTTCTGAAAGGCAAAAGGAGCAATAGGGCAGACGAATCATGCGGGGATGAGGTGAAGTAACGACGGCGACAAGACGAACATGAGCACACACGCATGTGAAGGGGCGAGGCGAAGGATCGGGCCTTACATGGGTGCAGCGCGGCAGCAACAGCTACGGGAACAGTGCGAGCACAACCACACGTGAGGGAGCAAAGGAGGGACGAGTGAAACTATAAGCACAGAGGGAGACCCAAGTAGCGATGGCGACGGTAACAAAGTGAACTCATGCTCGCTCTCCTGTGCACACAAGGAACCATGGGTACACGAGAGGGCGAGGGCGAGTACACACGAGTAGGAAGGGGGTAAGGACGAGGGTGAGCTGCCGAAGTGGTATTAGCGACGTGGAGGTGAGCTTGCGCTGAGATGTCATGTCGCAGAGGAAGTGGGTCGGCGAGGTGGAAACAGCAATAGCGGCTGTAGCACGGGCTGATCTCATAACGGACTCCCAAAAAGGACGTGGGTTGCACGAGCGGGTGAGCGTGGCTAAGGGCGTGACACAAGAACCTGAGGCTTGTGGCATGGAGGTCACAGTGAGGCAGTGGTAGAGGTGCACGGCGTGTGACAGAGCAGGCATAAGCGTGCCCATGTGGAAGGGGGGGGGAGCAACGATAGTGATGTACGCAGATGAATCCATGGCGCAATGCTGCTCATGTTGCCATCGTCTTGGTCCGACGTTCGGGCCCAGTTTCGACCTGCAGAATTTCCTAACCTTGCATGCCAGGATAGCCCACACTCAAGATCCCCAGACGGAAGTTGAACCCACACTGTCTAAATCCTGGCTTAAACGATGAGCTTACCTTCTAAGAGGGACCTCTCCATGGGAGAAGATGCCTTGTAGAGCTCAAGAACATAGATCACATGAGCACAAGCCCTAGATATGTTCGCTGATATGATGTCGTCTCTGGCTGCGTACACCATTCCTATTGCGAAGAAGACGATAGATGCCCCGCCTTCAATCCCGAGATAGGGTGCGATGTTGGCTGGATGTTGGCCCCAGGCACCAAACATGAAGACAATGGTATCCATGAGAACAAGGGTGAGCAACGTTTCAAAATAGATGCCGAGTTGCCGGGATAGGGTTGGTGGTTGCGTGCTTGGTTCTTCGTCATCTCGAGTCTGTTGTGAGATCGGGGAATTTGCGACGTGATAGATGGTGGGGTGGTAGGGGGTTGAGAGGGCCGGGTGGCTGTCCGATGTGGACTGGTGGGCGCTTCAGGCATGGATGACGGTAGATTTGGTTGGGTTGGATGTTGGGACATTTAATGGCGTGGTAGAAAATGAACGTTCTGAGCTGAGTAGAGTTTAAGAAGTAGTAGATGCAATGGACCGGCCACGCTCGAGGTTGGAAGGATACGGGAAAATGAAGAATAGGGGTGTACAGACTAAGTCTGGGAGTTCACGTTGGCACGTGACAACCACGTGTAGCATCAGACGCACCTGTTGTTACAGCAACTTCTGCGCGGCCACTAGCACACAGGCTGCACAGCCGAGATTCTTCTGCGCAACCCACCTCTTCTGTACGGGGTTGTACAGAGCGTTACAGTGCCTTCACAGCAGCACAACAGCACTACAGTGGATATGGGATTTCGTCCTCCTCTCCTACTTTCTTTTAGCTTGGGTATGCATGATGGCAAACGAAATACAATATATGCCACCTGTATGGCCAAGACGTGTCTATTTCATGTGATGGTGCTGCATGGATAACCATTACTCCACCGCCGCCGTTGCGGTGTCGTGGCGTCAGCCATGGGTGCAGTATCGTCGGTGGCACGTGGGCGGTACCAGCCAACCCAGTACGTTGTCTTTTGCGTGCCATGGTGGAGACCGTGCACCCGTCCTGCCTGCGCCAATCCCGTCATCGTCGTCGCACAGTGGAGGCGATGCGCTCATCCTCCTCGATACTTGCCATTGTATCGACACCGCCGTCGTTGTCCCATAGTGGAGGTGCCTGCCCTGTCCACACCAACACCTTCATCGCCCCCATCGTCACGCTGTGGCGTGGGCCATGAGCGTATGTCGGTGTCGTCATCATCAAGTGGAGGAGGCCCTGGCTACCCTTCCCGCACCGACGACCGCTGTCGCGTCATGGGATGATCATGGACGCATTATCGTTCTGTGGTTGAGGCTCCTCGCCCGCCCTCCCCAGGCCAATGGTGTCGTCGTCCAGTGGCGGCAGTCCTGCACCCATAGTGTCGTCGTCGGGCCGTGGCATTGGCCATGTTGTCATCATGCTGCGGGT
This sequence comes from Tylopilus vinaceipallidus, assembly GCA_038089215.1. Lineage (NCBI taxonomy): Eukaryota > Fungi > Basidiomycota > Agaricomycetes > Boletales > Boletaceae > Tylopilus > Tylopilus vinaceipallidus. The sequence goes on from JBBPKK010000346.1 coordinate 27,959, forward strand.
AGTGGTGGTGGACCCGTCGTCATCGTCGTTGCGCGATAGGCGTGTCACCGTTGCTTTGCTATGGTTGCAGTGATCACATGTCGACAGCGTCGCCGCTGCCGTCGTCATACCGTGGGGTGTGGTGATCCTGCACCGACGCCGTCATCACCGTTGTCGTCGCGCGGTGATGTAGGCCCTGGGCATATCGTCGTCGGTGTCTTCTGATAGATCGGCCAGGATACCGTCGTTGTCATCACCGTAATGTGGTGGTGATCCCACAGCCGCCGTCTCGCGCCGACACTGGCGTTGGGACTGGGCTCGGGCGTATCGTCACGTCGTCTGGTGGACCTGCTGGGTCCGTCCCCCATGCCGACGCCGCCACTGCAGTCGTCGTCGTTGCACCGTGGTATTGGCCGTTAGCGTGTCGGCACCGCCGCGGTTATACTGCGGTGGCGATGGGGCCCGCACCAGCCTTCCTCGCGCCTACACCGTGGTTGTCATCGTCATCGTCGCTGCATCGTGGCATTGGCCACTGGCGTGCCGCCGCCGCCGCCGCCGCCATACTGCGGTGGTAGTGGGATAACACCATCGTTATTGTTGTGGTCGTTGTCGTTGCGTCGTGGAATTGAACATTGGCTTGCCGCTGCCGCCGTCGCCATACTGCGGTGGTGGCAGTGGACCCATTGTCGTCATCGTCGTTGCAGGGTAACATTTGCCATAGCCTTGTTGCCGTCGCCGTCGCTGCACTGTGGTCGTGGTGGTCCCGCCCTGACAGCGCTGTCGTACTGCGGGGTGTGGTGGTGGTCCCCCACCGATGCCGCCGTCGCGCCACGGTGTAGCCCGGGCACGTTGGAACGTCCTCTGGTGGATCCGCCAGGCCTGTCTCCCTTGTGCCGACACCGTCATCGTCGTCATCGCGCTGTGGCATTGGCCATGGGCATGTCGTCGTTGTCGTCGTACCGCAGTGGTGGCGAGGTCCTGAAACGACGCCGTGGCATTGACTAGGGGCGTGACGTCGTCCGCCAGTAGAGCTGGTAGCAGAATGAGGAGGGATTTGTTAAGGGTAACGCGGCAAAACGAACATGACTTACGTGGCATTTGCGCTCGAAAATTCGTTCAAGTCCGGATGTATTAGGAACTAACATACACACTTTATTGATATTATTATCTATATGAACCAACTGTGAGAGCTATGTTGTGAATGTGAGCCAGCCATTAGTGCTGTAGCATCGTGATATCACCAGACTAAATTCAGATCATAATACATTCTTCAGTGCACACCCATGGCCAACATCAAGGCATCTTGATTACTGGTCATGGTGGTGTGGCTCCAGGACTTTGCCCCTCCTTGCTCACTTTGCTCCCACACATTACCTCATTCATGTGCCAATGCCATGCATTACTACCAGACAATGATAGTGGACATGATGCCACTATCACAACAACACTGTATGTCTATGGCCTCAATGACCAAAATGCTGGTGGCAATACAAGGGGATAGCCAAGCAAAGTTCACTGTGTCATGTCACCAACAACAATGATGCACACCCTTAGGTAATCCCCCTGCACAGCAATGAC
>JBBPKK010000347.1:0-22157 GCA_038089215.1 Tylopilus vinaceipallidus
AGTCGAACTCGGCGGCGAGCGGGGATCGATCGTTTTGTATGCGAGACGCGACCGAAAGGCGTTGAGGGTAAGCCTGTTGCGAGGAATCCGACTCATCATTGATAATCAGTGCCAAGGCAGTGTTCGCAGTCATCGTTTGTGGGGAAGATTTGTTGGTGCTCACAGTAAAAAATTGTTCGGGAGCTGACTCAACCTCGACCACAAGCCCCTCGGAATATGAAGACGCGCGAGGTGACTCTGGCGGGATCTGATCGTCGCCTTCCTCGACCGCCCCACGCATCTGTTGCCCATCCTCGGCGTTCTCGGCAATATTCGACTCGGGAACTAGAAGATATCAACACGTCTTGAAATAGTGAGATCGACAATGTAATAAAACCCACCTAGGTCCTCGACCCAGCTTATCCGCCTGTCATATGTATCTCGGTAGAGTGACCGCCAATGATGTTCAGCAGAGCATACAACTTCTTCAGGCTCCTCGGGTCCCATGTCTCCCCCCTCATCGCGAGAAGACACGGATACTTCCTTATGTGGGGTAGCGAATGGACCGGATGAGAAGACGTCTTGCCTTGATAGAGACCTTTGGGTGGCCGAAAGGTATGATGTAGCACCCACGGTAGAGTCGGTTGATTTAGCCGACGGGGTATCTGACGGGTGATCCAGTCGTCGAGGAAACCCTGGAGATATGGGCGCAGAAGGAAGGGCAGGGTAGGTAGATCGTGGAGGAACGGGACCGTCATAATCCTGTTCAACGACGATACTTCTGCGCTTCCATTGTACTGTCTGGACAGGGGTTCTCTGGCGGCTTTCAGCGATGCTTTCATCGAGATTGATATTAGGAGTAGATATAGGCTGAATTGGGATAGGCGTTGTGGAAGCTGTGCGATTGAGTTCCGTGTGTGATTGTGGGGTGTAGGGCAGAGGTGTCGGACGATGTGTCGGCGTGCTTGCAGAAGTGGACAAGACTTTGGATGAGTCGTGGGCCGCGGTGGCTTGGTTGGCGGAGTTGCGCGCAGACCTGCGTCGTCTTTGCTTCACAAGCATCGAAACCACGGGGCGTTCCTTGCCTCCACTAGTCCCTCCTTCGTCGGCTTCCTTGATTCTTTCTCCGAGGGCATCAAAGAGTTTCATACGGGCAGCCGAGCGTTCACCACCTGAGACGGTATAATTACGACCAAGCTTTACCAAGCCAGGCCGTGGAGATACGGAAGGCGAAGGAAACGTGGAATCATGAGATTCTAGATTGCTACCTGTGAGTTTGTGAAGAGCTTGCATACGTGCAGTAATGCTGTTTGAACGCAAAAGACCCTTTTGTATGGCATCGAGAGTAGGCATCAAGGGAGCGGGTGGTGAGGTGCCCGGGTATAAGAGTGGTGTGCTGGGGGATAAGAGGTTGGGGGATACGAGGGCCCTGCATGTGGGCGAGGTGGAGGAGTAGGAGGGTATCGGTGCGACCACGGACGGAGGCTGGAGCGAGGCAGGTGGAGAGGAGGGGGGCGAGTCCTCTGGGGAAGAGTCGTTGCTCGGGGTGACGGAGAGCGGCACAGGAGGCATTTTGTCCTTGAAGTCGCGCAAACCCCTGGAGCGGGAGAGGGACCTATTGCGGCACTTCCAATCCGACGTGGCGGGCTTGAGGGTGGTGGGCTTCAGTTCTGGGGGGGAGGGGGGTCTGGGATCGGGGGTGGGTGGGAGGCCGTTTGGGGGCTCGACGACGAGCTGTTCATCCTCCGCCTGGAATATCTCTCCGTCGCTGACTGCCTCGATGTGCATTGGGGGGCGTCTGCCGTCCTTCATGCGGGGGAGAGACGCGGCACGACGCAGCCTCGCGACAGCGTTGACGCGCTGCTCCGCGACGGGGGCAGGGCCGTTGCCCATGCAGCTGTGGGGGTGAGCGCGGGGACGGGGAAGATAGGGACGAACGTACGTGCGCCAGGCGGATGTATGCGAGGCGAAGCCTCGTTGCTGGCGCGCCTGGCGCACCACCAGTGAGAAAGAGAGAAAAAAGCAAGAACGGACCAAAGGCGAGGCAGTACCTTGTATTTCCACAACGGCTGCACGAATGTTTAGCTAGTAAGCGTCGATAACACATAATGTGTTGTGGAACTATGATGCTCGTCGTCCTGTTCTCGTTCTCGTGTCTTTGTCCGGGAGTCAGGCTCCTTTTTCCATACCTTCAAAGCTCACTTTGATGTCTCAGGTTCTCCACATACCAGTGTGCAGGCGAAGATCAACTTCATCTCATCTCACATAAAGGCAGGTTCCACTGCAACCTGGGCTGACACAATTTCCAAATAGTGTTTTGGCAGGGTTGAGCATGCGTCCCAAAGACGATATATAACACAATGTCAGAACCTGAGGTGTCGTTGACGGGCTGGATGACTGGCAGTGCCGCACGCACATACTATGGCCGCAGCCCTCCTAGTCTAACCGCTCGCGCACATACACCATCCCCACATAAAGCGACCACGTTTGTGTGCCCGTTGATCGCCCATATCGCTCTCACTACGGCTCGGAAATCGGCAAACTTATGCGAGGTGGAGCGCCCCGTCCGGGCACTCTGTGTCGCCTACTGTCATGTGGTATGCGGACAGGTGCTGACGCAAACTAGGCATGCACTGCATGACTCCGTGTGCCACGGAAAAGGGCCCGTCTTGCAGCGGGGACGGGGACTCGATTGGATGCTGGTGGTTCACGAGGCCGTGGCAAGCAAGGTGGACTCGTGCCCTTTCAATGCCTCGGACGGCCGCGCGATGCAGCCATCGATGCCCTCAGTGCGTGCAAGCACGGCGAGACTTTCAGTGTGCTGGTCGACGATGGTCAGCTTGCCGCCTGCGCTCGCTCATCACGACAAAGTGCTTCTTTTCCACAAACGAATGCAACGCCGAGCGCGGATGAAGGCGGTTGGCATGAGCGCGTTTAACAAGGTTAGCGGTAGTATGGGTTCAACTGACCAGTTGAGTTTCCGCCTGGTATCCAGAATGTTGGCGCGCAACATCGACGACTGGAGTTCCACCATGTCTCAGACGCGCACTTTCGTGATTCACGATAAGCTTCCTTCCTACCGCTGTGCAGAAAGAAGGCGACATGCCAGAATGCATTAGGAAAAGCTACATACTGTACGTTCTCGTAGTTAGCTGGCAGATAATATCAGAATTAAAATTCAGCCCGACCTCTCCTCTGTCGTCATTCAGACTACCATCCTCTGGTATCCCCTTGGTTTACGGGGATAGTCAGGGCGCGTAGTAGTCAAAATTTTTTTCAGTCTGATACTGTGGTAGTAGCATCAGATTGGAAAAGTCCTTGGCACACATAATACTCTCCAAGCCGTAGAACCTGGAGCGCCAGGTATGCGAGAATACGCTTGGCTGAAGTTGGAAACCTTCCATTGACATCCCACAATTCTACGGAGTTTAGCGACCGCCGATGTCAATTTCCTTGCGACGCACCATTCGATTCCCCAAGCGCTTCAAGGGCAACTTGGAGCTCGGAGTGAATGTCGGGCTAAATGGGGGCATCAGAGTGAAAAATATGAGGGGGACACGGTGGGCATACCAGATCGACAACCTCCTTCTTGCCGTTCTCCTCAATGACAGTATAGTCCTTGCGCTCTCTCTGGACCTTGTCGTCAAGCAGACTGGCGAGACGTTCCTTGGCGGCATGCTCGTGTTCACAGGTCCCGGGCTCGGCCGGTGGGAGCTTCTTGGACTCTGGTTTTGTGGAAGGACTCCTATAGGGGTCGTGAGTGACGTGGGTCAAAGTCAGAGGGATGAACTAACATGTCTTTCAGGAGGCCGACCTCACCGCTTGACACGTAGAAACCCTGTTATTTTGTCTAAGCCAAGTGGGTTCCGTTGGCAGTGTTGAGTTCCGAGTTGTCCATGAACGAGTCAGAGTCGCTGTCGTCCTCGGATGTGGCAGGTTTCTTCTGTGAACATGATGAGTGTCTCCGGGGGACTGCTGGTGCGGGCGGCGGTACCTTCTTCCTTTTGGACTTCGTTTGGTCATCGTGGGCCTCCTCGCCTTCGCTCTCGCTGATGTCAGACTTTGGCAGTGATGGGATGAGCGGGCGTTGACCGGATGCCTTGGCAAGACCCGAGATATCAACCTCGTACTTGTCGGGGCCGCCAAGCTTGATGTCGAGGCGGATTGCTGCGCGTGGAGGGGGAGGGAGCGAGGAGTCCATGTCTAGGGGACATATCGAAGTTTGAATATGCACTTCTTATGGTAATGTCTCTTCCTGCGTCCATGCGTCATGTGAATCGAATTCCCAGGTCCGCGGGCGTCTGTCCTGCTTGATCTTATCTTCGTCATCATGTCTACCCTTTGCTATTCTGGCCCCTCTTCGGCGTATAAAGAGTTGGTCGAGCTCCCGATAGTCGACGCTGTTCAGTTCCTTCAGTCCGACGGCACTACCACAGGTAAACATTCTGCGCCATGTCTTCCCATGATTTCAAGCTCACGAAAAGGCAGTGGTTCGAGCAAACTATACTGTTCGTGACCATGATCACAAGACGAAGCACCCCGTCACAAAGACTTACACGCTCTCGATGCCCGACTCCGCACCGTTCAGCCAACCCATCCCCCTCATCTCAGCCCATGCCACCCTGCAAGACCCAGATGTGCGAGGCCGTGCGGCTTCTCGGTCCGGAAAACTTCAAGCGATATTGAAAGAGCGTGCCGACGGCAAGATGCAAACCACGCGCACCGTGCAGATCTGGTCTGATCTACGCCTTGTCGCATCCTTGGACGTCTCCAAGGTTCATGGCTCCTTTCTCGCCGATGGTAACTCTTGTTCCGTCCAGCTTGCGTAATAATCTGTCTGATGGCGATGTCCTCGAGCGCAATTTCAGTCCATCTCCTTTTCGCCATCAGAGACTGCCATCGTCTACTCTGCGGAAGTCAGTGAAGAGACTCCCGACGGGGACCCTTTTGTTCAGCACGCATTCAAGCCACATTTCGGGGAATCGTATCGAAATATAAGACGCCCCACGTTGGTCATGGTCCACTGGCGTGACCCCGCTAACGCGTCCTCTGACGACAAAACACCCGTCAAAACCACATCCGTCACGCTGATTTCCCTCCCACCGCCTCTGTCGGAGGATATTGTTCTCGGACAGGCCATCTTTGCAGACGAAGACCGCATTTTTGCCACTGGTTTCAAGAAGAGCGAAGATGGACAGTTCCTAGGCATCAAGTGGTGCCTCAATCGACCAAGCAGCATTTGGGAATTGACCATTGTGACAGATATTCAGGATGGTTCACCGGCGGCTGGTGCGGTTCGCACTGCTGTCGAGATTCAAGCGCCTGGGCGATCGTGTCGGTCGCCTCGAATCTTCTTTGACAGGAACGGGACGCCGAAATGGCTTCTTTGGCTTTCAAATCCGGTGGGAGGTGTACATTCGTCTGCGACGTCTCTCCATATCCGTGATCTGGTCGGAGACAGCGAGGACAAAATCCTTGTAGACAGCGTCTCGGACCCTGAAACTGGCGACTTTCCTGGGTTATATGCTCTTCCCAATCTTCCCCCTGAGCCGTTTGTTTACACTCCGGAGCCTTCGATAGTGTTGCACACGCTCTGGGGCTCGTGCTTGGCGATAGTGTTTGTCAATATCGAGACAGGTGCTATCACGCACGGACGATCGCTGTTTGGGACTACCATCGCAGATTGGACGGTCTTGGCCACGGACGGCTTCTCAAAGATAGTTTGTTCGCACAGTTCGCTCGCAATTCCTCCCAGGCTTGTGCTCATCCATAATTGTGAGGGAAGTTGGGTCAGAACGTTACTCGACAGTACCATCGTCTCTCCCCAGGGTGAGCTACAATGTCTTTCTTTCGCAGCAATATCTGTGCTGAGCGGAGACTGTAGTAAAAGCAGCCCTCGACGACCTCACGCTGTCGGTGATACCCATACCGGGCAGATACCCCGCCGAGACCATCGTAGTGCAATCCTTGAAAGCGATGGCTGCAGACGGTCCAAAGCCGTACTGCATCACGATACCGCACGGAGGGCCGCATGCCGCGTCCACTATGGGATTCGCGCCGTGGGTGACAGCGTTGGCGCTCGAAGGCTGTGAGTCTCTTTATTCGCCGCGACGACCGAGATCTCATCTCGAACGCGCAGATACGATATCTATGCCAAACTACACGGGCTCGCTCGGCTATGGGGACAAGCATATCCAGACACTCGTTGGCCGTGTCGGCACGCTCGACGTCGCAGACTGCATGGCGAGCGTGCACGAGCTCGTCCGACGGGGTGTCGCCGATCCAGAGCGACAGCTCGTCTGCGGGGGCAGCCACGGCGGCTTCCTCACCGGCCACCGTCCGTCCTTTCACTGTCTCCCGGTGCGCGTACATGGACTGACCTCGCCGCGCTGCCAGTGATCGGCCAATACCCGGACGCGTTCCGGGCAGCGGTGATGCTCAACCCCGTGACCTCCCTCGGCGAGTTTTCGGCGTCGTCCGACCTGCCCGACTTTCCGTTCGCCGAAGCCGGGCTCGCGTACGCGCCCGGGGCGGGTGTGACGCCCGCGGCGTACGAACGGCTGTACGCCGCGTCCCCGATCGCGCATGTGGACAAGGTGCGCGCGCCGGTGCTGCTGGTCCTCGGTGAGGCCGACTTGCGTGTGCCGCCGACGCAGGGCAGGGGGTATTACCATGCGCTCCGGGCGCGCGGGGCGAGGGTGGAGATGGTCGTGTTTGGAGGGGAGGGGCACGGCCTGGAGGGGGTGGGGGCGCAGCGGGTGACGTATGAGGCGATACGGGACTGGTTTGGGGTGCACACGAGGGGTGCCGAGGGAAATGCCTAGCGCAACGCATATAAGCACTAGGACGCACGATACGCTCCATCTGTATCTCGGTGCTCACCAACGTGTATGATCGTCCAGCGCCATATATTGCATGACCGTGATGCCAAATTACAACGGAAACCGCAAAACGTGCGTGTATCGTCTCATCGACTTGTCGATTCAGCCCTAAACGTGCGCGGGGTGTAGATGCACGGCCGTGTTCGCTCACTCGGCGTGTACCGATTCATATATACATACATACATAATATCAGTGACTGGATCTCGGTACTTCATTACAAACGTGGTGGTTACAAGGGTGTTGAAGTTGGACACCTGCGCTGATCAGCCGTGCAGAACTCCTCTTCAACAACATCATCATTGACAGTGTCCCGCGTGGCACGAGTGCCATCGTAAATTGAACGATGTCGGGGTTGGGTCACCGGACATTTCCATGCCTCTAGACCGCCCGCGGAGAATTCTCGGCAAGATCATTTCTTGCAAATGCGACGATCTCATCGCCAGAAGGCCGCTCGGCGAGCATCTGGGGTGGCAACCAGCATCGCTGGATGAAGTCCCACCGGCGGTTCGCAACACGCGCATTATCGGGCCGCAAGGGCGTCTCCCCTTTGAAAATCGCAGCCAGGATCTGCGCGTCGCGTGTATAGTAATGATACGGGATGTTTCCCGAGAGAATCTGCGCCACGTCGCACGCGCCATCAATGGTACAGAAGGTGGCCGGACAAGATGATCGCGCACCTGTAACATGATGCCACCAAACGAGTATATGTCACTTTTCATCGTCGGTCCGTGACTTTTCACATCCTCCTCAACCACCAGATCAAGCAACTCGGGGGCCGCCCACCGTAACGTCCCCTTTGGCTTCCCGGTCCAAGTCGTAGCAAATGTCGATCCGACTATTTCACCCAATAGCATGGAGAGTCCAAAGTCGGTTATACAAGCTCTGCCATTCGCATCGATAAGCACGTTTGACTACGCGATCTCTATGTCAAGGGATTTGCAAATGATGAGCTTGGAGGAGTACCACGCACACCAGATAAGTCACCATGCACAATGGATTGTGAATGTACTGCCGGACATCGTAACAGGATTTCGTGGCTTGTTATGAGTTACTCACGGTATTGCAAGCCGGAAGCGACATCATGAACCTACACCAACAAATTGATTAGAATGTCAGTTCACGCATCAACCAGGGCCAAGCATACTAAGGCGAGAATTTGCAGCATTTCTAGGCTGGCGGCCAAGCGCTCAAGATACGATGTTAACGTGCCATTTTCGAGATATGGGCACACCATTGCAGGAAGCGGTCCGAATTCCGAAGTTGTCCCAAGTAACGACAAAACATTGGCGTGATTGAGCTTCATCCATACCTTTAATTCACGTCGCAATCGCTGGGAAATCCATTTGTCAGCCCAAATTGTTAGGTGAGCGGTGCTCCGTGTACCTTTTCTTTCTTTGGATTATTGCCTTCCGTAGAGTATACCCTGATAGCTTTAATTGCAACCTAAGGGTGCTTTAGCAGCTTTATGAAAGGATGTGAGGTGAAATGTGCCTTGATTCCCTTCTGGTGCATATCGTCCTGAAATGTACCCTTGAAAATGTCCGCATACGCGCCTCCTGCAACTGGACGCGATCCATCTTGGGTGATATACTTAGATAAGTCACGAGTACAGCTTTTATGGAGATGAATACGGGAGCGCTCATGTTAATCAGTGTGATCGCTCACAAGGGTCCACTCCCATCGTCGTCATTGTCAGAGAGGGTCCGACTGTCATGAGAGTAAGCGCGTGGGTGTGCTTCCTAAGTTCTTGACATGATTACTCACGCTTGATCTAGATCGCGCGCATCACCGTCATTTATCCGGTGGTTTATATATGTAGCTCCCCGTTTGGAATGTTCCATGAATTCACTCTCGAGGTTACTTGACGAAGCTGGCTTGTCTGGGTGACCTTCGGAAGTGAGACACAATTCCGCCCCTTGAACCAACATGACGTCTGCACGCCGGTCATGGAGCCATCTGGAACGACGAGATAGCGCGCTTTTAAGGGCGTTCAATATAATTGGTTTGTCTGGATGTCCATCGGGAGTCAGGCGCACGACCTCCTCAAGCATTGAAATCGACTTTTTGAGGTCGGCGAGGTCGCCCAACCGCTCAAACCGTCGATTCAACGAATACCCCAGGTTGTACAAACCGACTGGCCTGTCCGGATGACCATCAGGAGTGTGACGCACGGCCTGCTCCAAGGTGTAAATCGACTTGTGGATGTCCGCGAGGTCACTGAGACGCTCAAACCGACAACGTAAGGAATCCCCGAGGTTGTTTAACGAAACTAGCTTGCTTGGATGGCCATCGGGAGCGAGACGCACGGCCTCCTGATAGATCGAAATCGACTTTTCGAGGTCCGCGAGGTCGCCGAAACCCTCAAACCGTCGGTTCAACGAACGCCCGAGGTTGTGCAAACGGACTAACTTGTCCGGATGACCATCGGGAGTGAGACGCACAGCCTCCTCCAACATGGAAATGGACTTGTTGATGTCCGCGAGGTCATTGAGACACTCAAACCGACAACGTAAGGAGTCCCCAAAGTTGTTCAACGAAGCTAGCTTGTTTGGATGGCCATCGGGAGTGAGACGCAAGGCCTCCTCATAAATCAAAATCGACTTTTCGAGGTCCGCCAGGTTGGCCAAGCCTTCAAATCGTCGATTCAACGAATACCCGAGGTTGTGCAAACGGACTAGCTTGTCCTCATGATTATCGGGAGTGTGGCGCACGGCCTCCTCCAGCACGGAAATCGACTTGTGGATGTCCGCGAGGTCACTGAGATGCTCAAATCGATAACGTAAGGAGCTCCCAAGGTTGTTCAATGAAGCTAGCTTGTTTGGATGGCCATCAGGAGTGAGACGCAAGGCCTCCTCATAAATCAAAATTGACCTTTCGAGGTCCACGAGGTCGGCAAAACCCTCAAACTGTAGATTCAACAAATACCCGAAGTTGTGCAAACAGATTGGCTTATCTGGATGATCATCAGGTGTGTGATGCACGGCCTCCTCCAGCATGGTAATCGACTTGCTGATGTCCGCGAGGTCGGTGAGATGCTCAAACCGACAACGCAAGGAGCTCCCGAGGTTGTTCAACGAAGCTGGCCTGTTTGGATGGCCATCGGGAGCGATACGCACGGCCTCATAGATTGAAATCGACTTGCCGAGGTCCGCGAGGTTGCCCAAACGCTCAAACCGTTGATCCAGCGAATAACCGAGGTTGTGCAAACCGACGGACTTGTCCGGATGACCATCAGGAGCGTGACGCATGGCCTCCTTCAACATGGAAATGGACTTGTTGATGCTCGGGAGGTCACTGAGACGCTCAAACCGACGACGTAAGGAGTTCCCAAGGTTGTGCAACCTCGCTGGCTTGTCTGAATGGTCATCGAGAGTGGGACGCACGATCGCCTCCAACCCGGAAATCGACTTGTCATCGTCTGCAGCATCTCTGAGCCATTCGAAGTAGGGCCTAGCGTCGATTTGTGCGGTACCGTCATGATGGCAGGCTGCTCACAGGGGATGGAAGCTATGGGCACGACTCGGATCTGCGGGATCGGTGGCGTGGATATCTGTTCGGGTGTCAACAATCTGTCATGTCTGCCATGTTTCCACGTACTATTTGTAGTGGAGGCATGTCCGCGTTTGTATTTATCGGACATGTGTGGTCCCGTGACATCTGGCCTCATTAATTGTGGGGACGAGGCTCGGGTAGAGAATGGATTTTGTTGAGGCAGGGAGAGGAGGAAAGAGCAGCCTGACGTAACTTACGAGTTTTGAATGTGCATGCTGTATCTACATCACAAAAATTGTTACAGCGGTTTTCAAAGCGGTGTGGAAAATTGATTTGAGAACTTGAGGTGGCTGTGGGAGGACCCCAAGTGTGTCTGAGTGAAGGCATGCGTGAGAAATCGCTCAGAAACTTTCATACAGCACTGCAGTTCTCAACACCCCATGCACCCACTACCTGTCAACCTCAAAGCTTGCATTCCGACTCTCTACGAGAAGGGATATGGCATCCGGGATATCTGTAGGACTCTGAGCATCAAGAAATTGCTTGTTTACAAGACACTGAAATACTATTTTACCTATGGTGTCATTCACAACCCTCACACCTATTCTCATGTCATTGGGCACCATCATATCCTCAACCTCACTGATGTTGCATTCTTACAAGCTGTTATTCAGCATCATAGCACAGTCTACCTTGATGAGCTCCAGCATGAGCTCTGGACTAAACATGGTAAATATGCTACCATCCCCACTCTGCTTTGAACAATTCAGTGTCTCTGACTCACTCGCAAAGTTATTTCTGCCTCTGCTGCTGAATGAAATGAGGAGACATGTGCCCTGTACATGAATCACATAGCCACAGAGGTACCAGATGCAAATATGCTTGTATTTGTTGATGAAGCTGCAAAAGACAAGTGTATGTCCTGTTGTCACTATGGCCACTCATTGCAGGGACAATGTTGCCATGTGCAAAAGCCCTTTGTTCATGGAGTTTGGTATTCCATCCTTCCTGCCATCATGCTGGATGGCATCATTGCCTATGATATCATTGAGGGACCTGTTAATGGACAGCAATTTTTGCGCTTCTTGAAAGATAATGTGGTATGTATCCTCTCATTCTTATTTTCTAGTCCCTAATCTGCTTGATAGATGCCATTCACCAACCCATATCCAGGTCCGTGCAGTGTCCTTGTCATGGACAATTGCTGCATTCACCAAAGTGAGGAAGTGTGAGAGCTGGTTGAAGACATGCATTGTAAGTAGTGCTTACCCTTCAGACTTTTGATTGACATGATTTTACTGTGTAAACTTGTTTTCCTGCCACTGTATTCCCCCAACTATAATCTGATTGAACAAGTGTTTTCTACCATCAAAACATATTTGTGCTGGCACTCAGATGACTTGTCAGTGATGGCAATTGTTCATGCATGCCAGAGTATTACACCAGAAAGGGCAGCTGGATATTTCAGAGCTTCTGGTTACATAGCATAGATTACTTGGTGTTTGTAGTCGACTCAAATGTGTTGTCATTGTACTGTGCCAGTCTGCATGCTGGTTGCAATGTGTTTATCATTCCAATATTGCTATGTTATCCCTATGCATGAACTGTCCATTGAACATATTAGCAGTGCAAGTCATGAAAGCGATATATCATGAACTAGTGTATAAAAACGTCATCCTCAGCCTCAGCCTCCTCATCAACAGTGAAACCTTTTGGCACAGGCAGCCACTGGTTCTGTACCTCACACTGATAAAAGAGATCATAATCTTTCATTGGATCCACATCATCATCAGCTCTCATTGGAGGACCTGTAAACCACATTCCACCACCATCATGGAAATGCTTCTCATAGGCAATTTTTTTTTTGGCTGGGCATGATTCTTCACTGCTATGGGGTGAAAATGAATTGCTCAGACCCCAGTTGTGCTTTGCATTAGGACTATTCCACCAACCCAAACTACCTTTCTTCAGCTGGATGATATCTCCCCTGGGAATCCCAATATTTGCCAAGACATCATTGTCAATGTCAGCAAGAATGTCAGGACCAATACCTTCTAGTTCAAGGTGTCCCTTGTATATGGTAGCATTACAAACACTGAGATTATTCTCTGCATAGTGGAGAAAGTGTGAAAGCTGAGTTGGAGATGGAAGAAGCTGTGGAAGCTTGGATGCTTGAGTAGGAGTAGCCGGAGTTGCAATAGTCTGAGAAGATCCAGGAGTATGAGCATCTGACTTGGATGCAGATGAGAGAAGGCCTGAATTTGTGAGCATTTGAAGCAGAAGAACAGAGGTAAGTGAGCTGATATCAGAATTTGAAGATGTCAAAACAGTGAGCTGTGCTTGAGCTCTGCATGCAGGATGTAAAGTTGGTATCTTGTTGGCCATGTTGAAAGACTCAAGATTGGGTGGAATTTGCAGTGTGGCTTGTCCTTCCTCCTTTTGGAACATGTCAGGATATATCATATATTCAAAGAAACAGAACATGGAGTAACATACCAATGCATGGCACCAGTCCAAAATCATGGCAGGTGTAAGTGGAATGGCACCAAGGGGCCCAATGTACATGAAATCTTCATCATGCTCATTTTTATAGAGCTTTTGTAGCTTGACCCACCAGTGAGCATATTGCATGTCCAATGACATATGATGTGATGTTTTCTGTGTATGTTCTGAGTCAGAAATCAACAGGGGGAAAAGAAATACCTGGTCATCTGAATCAGCAGCAGATGCTGAGTTGGAATCATCCAAACCATCTGCAGGAAGCTTCTCAACATCCTTTATGTTGACAAAATTTTTGTAGTTCCAGGATTGGTGCTCTGAATCTTTTTTACCATTTCCTGATAGTCTGCCTCATTGTCAACATCCATGGCATTGGTAATACTTTGACTATGCAAAAGGTTCATCAATAGATGCTCGGATGACAACAAAGCAACTACCTTTTAGCTTTTGGCGGTATGAATTTGAAAGGAAACCATTTTCTCTCAGAGACCTTGTAGTTATCATGTCCATGCTTCTTGAGAATGCTCTCTAAAAAAAGGAGATAATTCCCATTTGCAAGAGCAAAAAGAAGCTCCTTCATCTTGGTAGATTTCCCCTCCTTCACGGCAGAAACCTTACCTTTGCCCTTTTTGTCCTTGAGGATTGAATAGACAGTTAGGGCAATGGTAAATGCATACAATGTCTCTGGGGGAGCAGCTACTAGTGCAGACAATGACATGGCTGGAGGTGAGGAGCTGGAAGGTGGTCTGACACATTCTTATCTAGTAGCACCTGCATGTGACCACTTGGATGCACCTGGAGTCCCTCCACAGCCACCTCAAAATCTCAGTCGATTTTCCACACCATTTTGAAAACTGCTGTAAATTCAAATATGCCCATGTATTACCAATGTATAACCATGTATCATTGTACTTGACTTGCATTGTGTGCTACTGATGAGGCCACTCACTTGAGATTACTTGAACAAGTTTCAGAACTCTGATTGTCCGACTGACCCATACATGACCTGCTAGACTGATGTGTGTGTAATATATATCCAGCTCTTCTCAATCACATCCCTGATGGTATGTATCTTGAAATAAAACAATATATTGTAAACTATCTAATACATGGATTGATACATGAATAGCTATGAGAAACGACTACAAATGTGGCTCCCTGAGGGCCTGATGTTGTGGTAGGGGCCTCAGGAGGAGCCGGATGGAGTCAGTACAATACATAGTCCGTCTTTGTGTGTCCGTAGCCTTCATTCCAACCCACTCCACTGTGGCTCTCTCCAGGTGTTGGCAGGGGTCTCCCCCCTGCCCCTCTCTAATGTGCATGTCGGATGAATGCCAGGAGACTGCTGTTACATTTTCTCTGCCTATTCTTCTTTCCTTTCCTTCCTTTATGCTTATATGTACATTTATCTGTCCTAGGGCTCATTCTCATCATCCTCAAAGCCTTATGGTATATGCTTATCCATGTTCTTTGCCTTTTGCTCTCACTTTTCCTTCTCATTGCATGGCATCTCTGCTGTACTGTCTCCTAGTTACCATTTCGTTCTATCAGAACGTTCTAATGCTGTGGACACTGCCCCGACAGTTCTTATTGTTTATGATGATTCTCCGCAGCATCTTCTTTTGTTGTCTCATCTCACACCAGCCCTAAAGTACACAAAATGTATTTAAGGACTATGAATTAGCTTGGGGAATCCCCAGCTAAATCTGTGCAATTATACATAGTGTCTAGCATTCTTTGAGTGATTGGCCTGCAATCTCTCTTAGTATTCTTTCTGAGGCAAATGTTGTTAGCTCTACATTAGTAAGCAACTTGTGAATGTGGAGACTTTGTATTGCTTTGCTTCATTGCTCACATTACATTGTACCTTGCATAACAAAAGATTTAGCTCTCCATCGCTCTCCTATCTAGGAAGTGACTGCCCCCACCACCATTTCTTCCCAAAGAACTCGAGACTCTCCATCACCTGAACGACAGCCTCCTTGACACATAGCAGGATCTTCCAGAACAGCTGCTCCCCCTGCTGATCCCAGATATTGCCCAAACCTCCCACCTGTTGATAGGAGAGTTACCTACGAACCAATACAGCAACCGCATGCAGTACCAGCCCCAGCGGAATCATTCTTGAATACAGAACACCTTGCCCATGTACTTCAACTTACCAGCCAGCCTCCACCGCCATCCCAATCCAGTGAAGGTGACAGCTCCACCAGCCCATCCCCTTCACCCCCACCCATTCGCATCGACACCCCCCAGCCTGCCGAAATGCCCTCAGAACTTAAAGCTGGTCTCCCCAATGATTTTTCTGGATCCCCCAAGGAAGCCACTTGCTGGATCAAGGCCATGAAGGCCTACTTTTCCATCAATGCTGCCCTCTACTCCGATGACAGCACCAAGGTCCTCACTACCTTGAATCGCATGAGCAAAGGACGAGGAATTCAATTTTCCAAGTCATGGTTGGACAAGATATCTGATGCTACCATCCCCCCCACTGAAAAGACTTTCAATGTACTTGTCGCTGACTTTACCTCCACTTTCTTCCCTTTTGACATTATCACAACTGCTAGGGAGCAGTTGGAACAACTTGAACAAAAAGATATGAAGAGGATCAGAAGTGATGACAGCTTCCAACAATATATCACTGATTTTGTTAACTTGGCTTCTAAGGCCAAGATCACTGACGAAACGGAACTTTGTCACCTCTTTTTGAAAGGAATTAACTGTAAAATCAATCTTCTCATCTATGGAACGGAGAAGGTCTCCAACACCCTGAAAGAATGCATTGAAAAAGCCAAGCAGTTCCACTCCCAACTAGCGACTGCCCAAGGACTTAATCACCCCTCCCCATCCTCCACCTACCACCCCCAGAAAGAAAGGGACCCCATGGCAATGGACATTGACTATGTCCAGTTGACCCTTACCGATAAAGCCCATCTGATCCAAGAGGGACGTTGCTTCCAATGTAAGCAAAAGGGCTGCAGATCATCAAACCATCGCACCGGAGCTATGCCTCCCAGACATCCCAGAAACCCCAGTTGCCCTGTACAAGTCAGAACCACCAAAACAACCCCTGCCTCACCTACCAATCTGGTTAGAAACCTGGACAACTCCATTTTCGCCTACATTAACTCCCTCAGAGCAAAGGGAGTATCTCATGACCTCATCCTAAGAAACCTTTGCATCTGCCACGATGACGAATACAAGGAGGAAGAGGAAACCCCTGCCACCACTTCTACTTCAGGTTTTTAGTTCGGGAAGAAAAGAAGTCAACGATTTCTTCCCAGTATGTCACTTCCATGTACACTACCAATACGAATGAATCTTCTATGCATCTGCCCATTCATTTGCAATGTGGGAGCAAAACCAAAGTTGACCTACAAGCCCTCATCGATAGCGGAGCAACAGGATGTTTCATATCCTGGGAGCAAGTCCACCACAATCACCTCCCTCTCTCTCGCCTCCCCCAACCCATTATTGCTCACAACGTTGATGGAACCAAGAACTCTGATGGAACCATACACTTTGTGACCACCCTCAAGGTATTCCTGCCCAGATCCACTCACCACACCCAAACTTTTTTCATAACCAACCTAGGAAAGGAGAAAGCCATTCTAGAACTGCCATGGTTGAAACAAATCAACCCGACGATTAACTGGAAAACAGGACAATGCTTTGTCCCAGATGAACTGGTATCACCCCTGCCATCTTCCCATCCTGACCAATATCTGAATAAAACAACCCTCTCCACCTCCCTTGCCATGATGGCTGCAAAGGAGGAAGTATCCTTTCCTGACACATACAAAGAATTTGCTGATGTCTTTGCAGAACCCCCCCCCTGGCAAACTACCCCCTTCTTGAGGAGAATGGGATTTTCGTATTAACCTGAATGGTGACTTCACCCCAAAAATCACTAAAATATACCCGCTCAATCCGGAGGAATGAAAAGCCTGCAAAGAATTCACTCTAGAAAATGTTAAAGCTGGAAAGATTCGTCAGTCAACCTCCCCCCAGGCCTCCCCCTTCTTCTTTGTAGCAAAAAAGGATGGCAAACTTCGCCCCTGCCAGGACTACTGCTACCTGAACTCGCACACTGTCTGGAATGCTTACCCTCTCCCCCTCATTTCTGATCTCATTGATGGTTTCAAAAACACCAGATACTTCACCAAGTTTGACATCCAATGGGGCTACAACAACATCCGCATCCATGAGGACAACATCTGGAAGACTGCTTGGGTAAACTCAGAAGGACTATGGGAGTCACTGGTCATGTTTTTCGGTTTTGTTAACACCCCGTCTCACTTCCAGGCCCTCATGAAACACATCTTTTGGGATATGATCACAGAAGGATGGTTGAAGATTTACATGGATGACTTAGGATTTGGAACTGACAACCTCCTCCTCCACCAAGAATGAACTCAACGAGTTCTGCAACAACTAAGGAAAGAGAAGATGTACCTCAAGTTGTCCAAATGCTCCTTTGACCAGGACCACATGGAATACTTAGGGATGGTAGTTCACCACAACTCGGTCCACCTCAATCCTATTAAACTCGACACCATTTCTTCCTAGAAGCCCTCCTCCAATGTCAAAGGAGTACGATCGTTCCTGGGTTTCTGTAACTTCTACTGATGTTTCATACCCAACTTTTCCACCCTTGCTCACCCCCTTATTGATCTCACCAAATCCTCCTCCACCTGGAAATGGGATACTGACCAAGAAACTGCTTTTCGTTCCCTCCAATCTGCCTTCACTTCACAACCAATCCTCTCCATGCCTGACCTGAACAAACCTTTCTCCATCATAACCGACGCTTCCCTCATAGCCTCTGGGGGAATCTTACTCCAAGCAGATGACAATGGTGACCTCCACCCCTGTGCCTACCTATCCCAAACCTTCTCCCAGGCAGAACGGAACTACAACATCTATGATAGAGAACTTCTGGCTGTTATTCATGCACTTACGGCCTGGAAACACTACCTCTGTGGTACTGGACACCTGGTCACTGTCATTACCGACCACAAAAACCTCTCTTACTTTTGCCAACCTCAGCATCTGAGTAGACGCCAAGCCAGATGGCTCCTCTTCCTCCAGGACTTCGATCTGCTGTTCAAACATGTTCCTGCCTCCCAGGTCGCCCCAGCTGACACCCTATCATGGTTTTCCTATCCTCCCACTGTCACTGATAATGAGGACATCATACTCCTCCCAAATCACCTATTTGTCCAAACTCTTGATGCCTCCATCGCCTCTAAACTTGCCTCTTCCACCCCCTCCAACCCCTTTGTCCTCACTGCCTTGCAATGCCTTGCCGACTCGGACACCCCTCTCGCCCACTCTCACCCCTCTGACTGGTCCTACACTGACAACCAGTTATATTACCGAGGCTGCCTCTACATTCCTGCCCCCCTCTGCCACAGTCTTGTTGCCCACCTGCACTCCTCACCCAGTTCTGGACATGGCAGCATCTTCCACACCCAAGCTTTGGTGCAACGGGACTATTGGTGGCCAGGTCTTGCCTCCTTCATTCACAAATATGTCCTGGGCTGCCCCACCTGTCAAGCTAACAAGGTCAACACTCATCCAACTGTCCCTGCACTATCCCCCCTTTCCTCCTCCGCTACTCACCCCTTCCAACAAATCTCCCTTGACCTTATCATGGACCTATCCCCTTCTGATGGCTTTGATTCTATTTTGGTCATGGTCGACCATGGACTCTCGAAGGGGGGTATTTTTATCCCTTGTACCAAAACCATTGACGCAGCAGGCATTGCAGCACTCTTTTTCCGCCATATTTACCCCCGATTTGGACTCCATGACAGAGTCATCTCTGATAGAGGGCCCCAATTCGCATCTGCCTTCAGCCTAGAATTGGCTAGACTCCTCCAGTATGACATAGCCTTATGTTCTCCCTACCACCCTCAAACTGATGGCCAAACTGAGCATCTCAATCAGGAACTTGAAACGTACCTCCACATCTATTGCCAAGGTTCTCCCACATCCTGGTCTCAGTTCCTCCCTACTGCTGAATTTGCACACAACTCCTCCCCCCACTCTTCCACCCACCAATCACCATTCTACCTCATGATGGGATATGAACCCCACTCATACCCACCCCTGGGAAAAACCTTCCTTCCTGCCCTAGAACAACAAATGACTGCCCTAGATGAAGCAAGGAAAGAAGCCCTTGCCGCACACAAAAAAGCTTGCCTAATTATGAAGGACAGAGTATGCTCCAAGTTCATCCCCTGGAAACAAGGAGACAGAGTCTGGCTAGAGGCCAGAAATCTCTGATTCCCTGGAGCACATCCTAAACTCTCCCAATGATGCCACAGTCCCTTCTCCATAGAAAAAGTCATTTCCCCTCTCGCCTATCGCCTGAAACTCCCCCCAACCTGGAAAATTCACCCTGTCTTCCATGCTTCTCTTCTTTCCTCTTTCAGAACTACTATGGAACATGGAACTCCGTTTCTGGAACCACCCCTGGAGGATATAGATGGAGATGAAGAGTATGAAATTGAAATGATCCTAGTCCATCGCAGATTGCACTGAAGAAGACAATTCCTGGTCAGATGGAAGGGATATTCGTCGGCTGAGGACACTTGGGAACATGAAGACAATTTGGAACATTCCCAGGAACTTCTCAATGCTTATAAGTCTGACCACTCCCTGGAATTCCCCCCACCACTTTCCTCCTCCAACTAACAGCATGTCATCTCTGTTGTCTTACATCTTTTCCCCATCTGCTTCCCCTGACTCCCACACCTCCCCCCTGCCTGCTGACTCGCCACTCCTCCCCATCCCTGAAAACTTTCCCATCCATCTCAATTGCCTGCCAGTTGACCAACTTCATATCATTTTAGCCACCATTTTAGAAAGCCCCACACTTACTTTTGCCCTGGAACAGTCCACTGTATTCCCAGGAACCACCCTTCTCCCCCCACTTGCTAATGTCTATCGGTCCATCACCCTCAGCTGGTTCCACCTCGCCAACTTCCCCCTTGTTGAACCACACTCTCAGGCATACGATTCCCTGATGCAAGGGATGGTGGAATCCAGTAACCTCATTTTAGACCTCTTAGCAGTGGAAGGACTTGGTACGCTGCTGGACTTCCTGCCCCCTAACCTCCTTCACCCCCACATCTGCCCCATCCTTGAACTCCTCTCTGGCCCCAACCTCTGCTACTACCTTCGCCCTCCTACCTACCATAGAGACCCCATCCCTCGAGGTACCTCCATCTCCTTAGCTGATTGCCTGTCATCTCCACCCCTTCTCCCCTCTGACGTCCAAGAAGCTGAATGACAGCAGTTCTCCCTTCACTAGCATCCACACCAACTGGAGGGGACTTCCTCACATCCAAACCATCCCTTCTTCCCCTTTTATCAACGATGAGGCTGTGCCTCTCCCTGTTCGCCTGCCTTTGCCTTCCCCCCTCATTACAGGTCCCCCTGATAGGACATGTTTTGTTTGCAGAGCTTTGGACCATTGGAGGATATACTGCCCTAGATATCGCTGCCCCTACTGTGACAACTTATCTCCTGGTCACACCCAAGCATCCTGCCCCAATCGTCACTGTAACCATTGCAACCATTTAGGCCACATTGTGGCAAACTGTTCTTTTCGGGAGACAACCTCCCCCCTTGAAGTGAATGTGCCAGTATCTGGAGAGGAGGATGCCTGGAACAAGAGGTATGACGGAGACTCTACCTCTGATTGGTTTGAACAGGATGGAGAACAAAGAGAGGAAGGGGATAGAAGGGCTGCCAGTGCATCTGGAAATTAGGAGAATGCATCGGAAGTGGTACCTCTGCCTTAGTGAGGGGGTAATGTTACATTTTCTCCGCCTATTCTTCTTTCCTTTCCTTCCTTTATGCTTATATGTACATTTATCTGTCCTAGGGCTCATTCTTGTCATCCTCAAAGCCTTATGGTATACACTTATCCATGTTCTTTGCCTTTTGCTCTTGCTTTTCCTTCTCATCACATGGCATCTCTGCTGTACTGTCTCCTAGTTACCATTTCGTTCTATCAGAACGTTCTAATGCTGTGGACACTGCCCCGACAGTTCTTATTGTTTACAATGATTCTTTGCAGCATCTTCTTTTGTTGTCTTGTCTCACACCAGCCCTAAAGTACACAGGATGTATTTAAGGACTATGAATTAGCTTGGGGAATCCCCAGCTAAATCTGCGCAATTATATGTAGTGTCTAGCATTCTTTGAGTGATTGGCCCACAATCTCTCTTAGTATCCTTTCCGAGGCAAATGTTGTTAGCTCTACATTAGTGAGCAACTTGTGAATGTGGAGACTTTGTATTGCTTTGCTTCATCGCTCGCATTATGTCATACCTTGCATAACAACTGCTTGTTGGCGAGTTCACCTTACCTGTGTTTGCTTCGATGAGGGTTTTGGGGAAACAAGATCAGGTGAACAAGAAGACCTGTACCACCACACCTGTGGCATACCACCATGACCCTGAGATACCCTACCTATATGCAACTGCACTTGACTAAAGCTGACAGTGAGCTCAAATCAATACAAATCAACAAATGACAACAGGAAATGTACCAGCGTGGCCACCTAAGTCCAGACAGAACCAGCTGCAATGAGACCAGGCTTGACTGAAGTGAAGTAGAGGTGGATTCATTGAGTTCCATGGTAAGACCCCAGTGCATCTCACCAGGATGACAGTCAAGCCAAGTATGAAATCACTGAAAAATAGCCCAATCCCTATAGAATTGGCGAGTACATTGAGTCATCATCAATCACTCACACAAGTAAGCCTTACCAGTCACTGCCAACATGAGGCTGTGTCAGACCGACAAAGATAAGTCACAATTCTTTGGACATTGCTACAGATGACACAATGAGGGAGGTGATATGGGGGGAGTGAGGGAAGCATGGGTGGTGCTTTTAGCCCTAGACAGAGCAGGCCCAGGCAGGGCATGAGCTGCGAGGGTGGGTGGAACTGCTTTGCAGTAGTAACAAAGGGCTGGCTGGCATGCCTGAGACACCAGGGCTGCAAGGCACTGAAAATGGACTGCTTGAGGTCTGGGAGTAGTAGATGGGTGTGGGTGTGATGAAAGGTGTGGTGAAACCATGATGGCAGACAAGTGAGCAAGTGGAGGCATGGCAAGAAGAGGACATGTGCCACTTACCTATGCTCATCCGAACCATGCTTTGTGGCACTGCTCGTGCCTTGCTACACTGCAGACCTCTACACTCAGATCATACAGAATTCTTAGATGGCACGCTACGGACCATGTAAAATTGAGCAATAGCTTCTGGAAGACCCTCTCCAAAAAAG